>CATIWR010288063.1:0-28735 GCA_949677035.1 Omphalea diandra
ATCAATCAAATCGATTTCTCCTAGTCCAACAGCACCATTTCGTACATACCATATGCGATTTCGTCCACATACTTATACAAAACGATTTGGTATTTTAACAACCTCCGAATCCTCTTCATCACACTCATATCAACCTTCACATACCCAATCCGAGCCATCTTCTTTTACCCAAACCAATAACACCCAGTTTGGAGAGATGCAATGAACAGTGAGTCCATGGCACCAATGGAAAATAAAATATGCAGACTTGTACCTCGACCTCTTGGCTAAAACATCATCGACAATAAATGAGTACACAGAATTAAAAGAAATCCAAATAATTCTATTTCCCATTTCAAAGCAAGTCTTGTGGCCAAGGAATATAATCAACACAGAGGCATTGATGATGATGAATTGTTCAGTCCAGATGTCAAAACACGTATAATCTGAACTGTTATTTCCCTTGCCGCAATGAGTAATTGGTGTCTTCAACAAATTGACATTTCTAATGCATTTTTGCATAGTTTTCCCAAGGGATGATCAGTACGGTACCAGATGACTATTTAAAATTATCCAATTGGTTATTTAAAATTATCCGATTTGTATCTTCAACAAATTGACATTTCTAATGCATTTTTGCATTGTTTTCTCAAGGGATGATCGGTACGGTTCTGGATCGATTATTTAAATTATTTGAAATTAGACTGAAAATTGTTTATTTAAAAAATGAAGGGATTAATCTCCCAAATTAAAACGATTTTTGATTCAGTCTAGTTCGGATATTTGGGACTAATAGATCGGTTCTGTTCAATTCAGTTATTAAGATATTTCAAATCTTCTCTCTCTCTCTCTCTCTCTCTCTCTCTCTCTCTCTCTCTCTATATATATATATATATATATATATATATATATATATATATATATATATATATATTTAAAAATTAAAAACATATGTATTAAAAATAAATACATATATGCATATGTATTTAAAAATTAAAATTACAAAAAAATAGTGTGTGTATATATATATATATATATATATATACACACCGGTTCTAGATAACGATTCGAATTCAGTTCGGATTAGTTCAGTTCAATTATTCAGATTGGATAAAAATTAATAATCAATCTTATCCTAAATTACTATTTCAGTTTGGTTATTTTTAGTTCTTCTTAATTTCGGTTGTTTTTGTTCTTCTTAATTTCAGTTATTTTTTGTTCAGTTAATCAATTTGGTTCAATATATCCAAAATCTATATTCACCTCTAAATTTCTCAATGAAATAATATTCATGAAGGAACTACAAGGATTTGTTGACAAAGAAAGACCTGATTTTGTTTATCGTCTACAATGCTCTCTATGTGGTTTGAAGTAAGCACCCTGTGCTTAGTTTCAATGTCTCAGCTCTTTTATACTTAATATTAGTGATATTTTGTCTTTTTTAGGATTCATTTATTTCGTAAAAAATATTTTTTAGAAAAATATTTTTCATATTTTTTTCTATTTGGGGCATCTAGAAAATTTGGTCAATGAAAAATAATTTTTCTGATTAAAGGAAAACTAAATCATTTTTCAATAAAATGATTTTTTGTTTGAAAACGAGAGGTCATTTTTTGGACTTTAACAAATTTATCTAAATAAAAAATAAATTATATAAATACATGTATTTAATATTATTAGTTGTTATTAACTATCGATACCATTATCATTCATCAACGACCAGCGATGGTCACTAGTGATAGGTGATACCCATAAAAAAAAAATTTATTTTTAATATATTTTTGTTATTTTAAATAATAAATAATATAAATATAAAATATTTATTGTCAAAATTTTGTTATAATCTTATAAATTAAAAGAAAAACTAATATTTTTATAATGTGTTCTAAATACCAAAAAATATATTACTCACAAAATATTTTCCTCAAAAAAATATTTTTTTCAGACAAATTATGTTTTGTGAAATAAACAGAGGCTTATTTGTAACAATTTGCCACTGTCTTATGGTGCCAAGTGTAGCATTACTCATGAAGGACACATGCAACAACCTATACTCTAGTTTGGGTACATTTGCTTGCTACCTATTTCTTATGGTCTTTTACTAATTTGTTAGGACACATTTGTTGAACTAATTTGGTTGGATTATTGAACTCTTTAACTAATCAATTCATATTTTAATTTGAAGTTAATTGTAGACTTCAAATGAATATTTTAAATAATCAAGTAAAAGGATGTGACAATTAATTTTCAATATTTTTCTTTTTTCTCTTTTTTTACCCCACTCACAAGTACTAATTTTAAACCATTTTTAAAATTTTATTCATTAGTCTATTTTTAGTTTTACTTCAACAAGTTTATAACGTTTGGAACATATTGATTCTTTTGAATTTTTTAGATTATATTTAGATGTGTTATGTATGGTTGTTCTTTTCTTTTTATTTAAAGCGTTAGAAAAAAAAATCAATAGATGCAAAACATAAGTTGCATTAAAAATGACATGCGATGAAATTTGAAATTGATATTAGACATATAAATTGCATTGAGTAGATTCATAAACATGCATAATAAAATTGCATTTTCTTAAATATTGTTTAAGCATGCTATTTCTACCCTTTTTTTTTTAGGAGATATTTTTACTTTTTCTTTTTTTTTTTTTTTCCATTGGAGATTTAAGAGGTCATAAGATATGCATTAAGAGATCATCTTTTTCTTTAACTTCCACGCCTAAGAGTGAATCTCACACTATACTAATAGAAAGAAAATAAAATTCAAGATACTCACTCTCTGCACTAATTTCAAAAAAAAAAAAAATCAAATTATACAATTTGAATTGAAAAACTAAATAAATGGAATGTTCTAATTTTCTCCTCCCAACCTTGTACCTGTTCATTTCTAATGCAACAATTTCTATATATATTTTGTAATCTTAAAAATAATTTATTTATGATTTCATTTTTTTTATACAGCAAGCTTTTTATCACCAATTCTTTAATTTCCATCCTTAAAATGATTTAGCGACAAATTAATAATAAAATAAAATATCATTACTTTCTTATCACTAAGAATTTAGAAATGAAAAACTCGATCACTAATTTCTCATCGCTAGGAATTTTAGCAATGGAGAACTCAATTGTCAATTTCCATCACATAATTTATAGGAATATCATTGCTAATTGAGCGTCGAAAATTTTCATCACTATATTATTGTTAATATATTTTAAAAATAAAAAATTAAAATTTTTCATTGCCAAAAATATATTTCTAAAATTTTTTAAAAAATGTGTATTTGTTTTGTGACTAGTTAATATTCCATCCTTACTTGGCCTCCGACCTTCCAACTGAAGCACAGATGAACACTCTTTCTAAAATGGTGACTTGTTTTTGTGCCTAATCAATAGTCAATTCTTAGGGCTTTAACATGGTGACAGTGTTTATGGCTACCATCCATACTTTTTTCCTATATTGATTCATACGCATTACACACTACAATAATGGCATCAGAAATTGGTTAAGAGGCAGTTGCAGAAGGGGGGGAAAAATTCATTTCTCGAAAGAAATTTCTCTTTTTTTTTTCCCTCCTATTGCAAGTGTACTAAGCCTTGTAATACACAACAAAGTAACCCTCCCCATCTCAAAATTTAATATTAAAACTTCATGCAAATAATGCAAATATTGAGTCTACTCTCTGCGAACTCTATATAATTATGACAGATGCTGCTCAAGGCCTTTTCTTTGATGACATTTAGTATGAAGATACAACTAGGAAATAGATGATGACCTTTCTTTTCTTTTACCCGTCATAGTTGCAAGTTTATCATCAGAATCCTGAAAACTATCCTGGTCGTCTAGCTTGTTATTGCAGTTTGTAATATATTTTGATCTGCAGGGGCTCAAAAATGTATTATCCTGGGAAATACCATGACCATTTTCACAAGTTTCCATGTCCTTTGCATCTTCATTAGCTGCACCACAAACACCTGGCCTAGTAATGCAGAGCCAACTTTGTATAGAATCCTCATCTCCATCAACTGCTATTGGCACATGCCATGATCCTTTTTCCGATTCCTGAAAATGAGATAAATGGTAATTAAGTATATGATCAATTGAGAGCTACACAAAAGCATTACATGTGTGTGCACACGCGCATACTCAAGTAGGAAAAAAAGCCATAGAAAAAAATAAAAATCCCTTGCACTGGTGATTCATTACATTGGCTTCAATGGCATGTTCTTCATGACTATTCAAATGTTCAACAATTTGGACATGTGCGAAAAAGCATGATGCACAAATGCCCACAGGCTTGAAAAGGGATTGTTTCACGGATGCAAACAAATCTTGTTTCTAAAAGAAGATGATAAGCAATAAAGATATCCTTCACAATGTTTCTTAGCTGAAACTTGACTTCAAATTCTGCTGTGTCAGAGTGACTATTCATGATTTCAATTTATAATTAACATTAACACAATGAAACAAAAACTATAAATTAGATTTACAAATACACATGGACCACAGATCAGACCACAAATGTAAAAGTTCTCCCAAATAATGCATGCATCTTGTATCTCTAACAGAACTTTCAATTCTTTAAGACCATATCATGCTGATTACAGAAATAGATACCTGGATGACAACAGAAAAAGGTTGTGGCATCTGAAGTTCCACGTTACCTTTAACAAAGGTATACCGAACCTGCTCATTAAAGTTAAAACAACCAGCACATTAAAGGAATATACAAGTATTGCCACCATGCAGTATGAATACAAAAGAGATATGAAACCGATGTTGAAAATTTTAGAAGCAGAACAATCTTGAGACTGACAGATAGTTGATCGGGGATCCTAATTGCATATTAAAGCAACTTGACCAAGCAACATGTTCTCTAAACAGAATTGTTCACTCAATGACACCAGTAGATCCAACATTATTAAAGAGAGAAAAAACTAATCACTCTTTCTATTATTCACTAATATATGTACAAATGGATACAACTAAATTCAATATATATAATTAACACAGCAAATTTTGTTTGCAAATACTTTTTTATTATATTCATTAAAAGAAATGAAAATAAATAAAAAAAATTAACTAACCAACACACACAGAGAGACAACTAACACACTTGATGCCTTTCTTTCCACTTGAGAAAGAAGTTGCTTCCCAAAAGTTCAAAAACATGATCTCGCATCTCATCATTAGTAACGAGCAAGCACCTCATTTTTACAGCAGCATAAAGCCAATACCTGAGATCAGCAAAATAATAACATAAGATCATATGCAAGCACCGAGGCACCAAGTGAATAGGAGAGCGCTACCGTATAATCTGCAAAATGTGTCAAGAGAACAAAAAAATCTGCACTATAAATATTAATATTTTGGTGGTACACAGGATAATGTTTTTAACACCAAATGGGGAAACTATTTCTTGGGGGAGTAGAATCAAGAGCTGGTCCAAATCTTCATACCAATCATCATTGGAACCATGAGGAGTTGTGTAAAGAACTTCATTTTCTATCCACTCCTGAATCAGTTTTCTGTGGGAAGGATTTTCCAGGAGTGCACGAACTCGTTTATTATGCAAGATAACAAGTGGCCAGCTTCCATGCTGATCATACAGCTGTTTCACCACAACTTCAAGCTGTTCTATAGCAAAGATTGAGGAAAAAAAAAGTTCAAATGAATCGTATAGATTGTTAGTTAGGCTAGATATAAATGGCAAGTAAAAGATAAACTCAGTGAACAACCTGAGACATGCTAAATCCGCCTTCAGCAAAGTTTTGCTGATAGAGCCCAACATTTGCTCCATCCACTATTGCGTCATATTTGGCATGGTTATCAAGCCAATCCTAATGTCAGAAAGGAGAGACAAAATATCAACAAAATTATAAAACAGGAAAAGGTTTTTTTATTTTTCTCCAAATAACTGAACTTCTAAATTACCATAAAGTTGTTGCTGCTTGTGCCTATAAAGTCATCCACATAATCACATTTTACTTTCATTCAGTATAGCTAAAATGAATTACCAGATAAGTATTGAATCTACAGTAATCAAACAAATATAATTCTTGCTCTACTGAATGAAACAAATGAAGAAAGAACGAACAACATGACAAACTCAGTGGATATAAAACACTCATATAGTCACACCCTCAATCCAACAGAACTTGCATCGGCACATCCAAAAAGACACTAAACAATAAGATAGCATAAAATGGATGATTGCTTAGTGCAACTGATTAACGATCAAATAATCAGCATTTCAATTAAATGACAAGAATGCCAAACTCAATCAAGTCAATCAACATAAAAACAGCAAATCCTTAAACTTTAATCAACTACATAAACAAACAACTTCAGCATCACTCACCTGAAACTCACTAAAATAACCCTTAACCTCCCTTTCCATAGCCAATCCAGCAACAGACCCGGCAAACCTCTCAGTCTCAACATCAGCAATATCAACACAAACCAACTGCTCCCCACAAGAACAGCATTTTCCACCCATATCCACATTCCCTCTCTTCACCACCCACTTCCCGTTCCCAATCCACCCCATCCCATGCCACCCACCACCATTCCTCATAACCTTCTCTCTCACCAAATCCACATCCAATTCCATCCCACCACCCTCAAAACCCGTAAACCAATCCTCAATTATATTACCAGTCTCCTCCCTCAGACACCTAACAGTCTTCCTCAATTTCTGCAAATACCCATACACCCTCTCCTCATTTCCAGTCTCTACACTAACTTTCAACAAAGAAGCAATCTCCATCTCCTCTAAATTCACCACCATACTCCCCATATGCTCCTCCACCTCATATGCTTTATTAGCCTCCAATCTCTCACAAAAACAACATAGCACAGGACCGTAAGTTCTCAACCTTGGCAACAAATTATACGCGCCCATATTCTTAACCAAATCAAAAGCATAATCCCCATCTCCTTTAGCTGCAGCAAGCCTAACAACAGCAGTAATCGATGCTTCATTGGGTTTGACCCCATTGGCCACCATATGGTCAAATATTCGGTACCCATATTGAAAGGCGAGATCTTTCGTTGATGGGTTGGTAAGAGAGATGGAACAGAGGTAGAGGAGCGTGTTGTAGTGGTGTTGGTTGAGGCGAAAGGTGGGGTTGGAGATGGCGGCGTCGTATAGAGAGACAGCGGAGCGGAGGTCTTTGGATTTGGAGTAGAAATTCAGGTTGTGGTTGAATTGGGATTCTGGGTTTTGGTTTTTGTTGTGTTTCTTTTTCTTCGTTGGTGCATTAGTAGCCATTGCCATGGACAGACGGATGGAGGTAAAGTTGAACAGATTGAAGGAGGTAATTAGTCGAAATTCAAAAAATTGAAAAAACCCTAATTTTGAATGACTTGTGAGTTTGCTGTCTGATAATATTTTCTGGGCCAGAGCCTAATGTAAGTGTTGTTTAGGGCTTTTTTTATGGTATAATATGTGGATTGGCCTTGGTGTAGTTTGTTCACGGGCTCACATGAGTATAGAAATTCCCAGGATGGAATTGCCTCAAAATGAGAAATTATTTCATACACCTGAAACCTATAAATATAACATATGTCACACTTATAATAATACCTTAGATTTATAGAAAATAAATTTTATATTTTTATAAGAGATGATATACTATTTTTAAGTGCTCTAAAATTATTTAGTAATTTGTCTTTCAAAATAATTAAGCTCAATTAATCACTAAAATTGTAATTCTTTCCTGTAAAAATAGAAGTCTCACTTGGGTTATAGAATAGTCTAGTGTCTATCTTATCTCAGTTGCTTACTAAAGTGATGATTTTTTTTTCCTGAGAGATACTAGTGATAAGTTGAGAAGGCTTAGCTTTTAAGATAGTTACTCATAATATTAGATAGGTATAGTTTTAGTTATTCAAACTGTAAGCTAATATCAAGTAGTATTATAGATAATTTTTTTTAAAAAAAAAAAAGAGTGTTTTACATTATAAACGACAACTAATTATGAAATTAAAATTATTTTTTTATCACGACTCATTAAATTACTTAGGATTTCATTAACTCTATCTAACTTAACACTTCATCCTCTTCTTCTTCTCTTCCCACTCCTCCTTTTCTTTGTCCTTCTTCTTACCTTTTTCTTCTTCTCCTTCTTCTCCATCTCCTCCTTATTCTTTTTCTTCTGCTCCTCCTTTTTTGTCTCTTTTTTCCCCTCCTTCTTCTACTCTTCCTTTTTCTTTTTCTCTTTTTTCTCCTCCTCCTTCTTCTTAACAAAAATGTAAAGTCATAGATAAATATTTATAATACAAATAGAATTATAATTTTGGAGCTAAATAAATATGTCATTATTAATAATATTAAAATCAGTTATATATTGATGCTTCAAACACACAAACTAGGAAAAAATGATAATATTTTCGACCTAGCAAAAGGAAATCCAAAAATTGAGTTTTTTTTTTAATTTATACTAAATCGACATGAAAAAGGTATGCACATGTTTTTTTTTATTTTTTTCTTTGTTATATTTACTAATAGTAAGCAGTATTTTGTACATGAAAAAGGTGTAAACTTACTTCTTTTTTTTTTTAATTCTCATAAATCCTTTTATAGGTGTCATCATGTGTGACAGCTACAGTATTGTCGTACCTAGGACACGTTTGACATTTTTTTCTTTTTTCATCCAATACAAAATTTATTCATTTTGTATTAAGTTTTGTATCTATTTCAATCAATTTTTATATTTTTTCATTTACTTTTTGTATATTTAAAAAAAAATTAATAAGCCAAACAATGCCTTGATGATAACAATAACCATATTAAACCAATTTTAGCTTATTATTTGGATACAAAATTTATTCACTTTGGATATAAAATTTATTTATTTTTTTATATAGAATTTGAAAAAATTCTATAAATTTTGTATGTACAGAATTTTTTTATTTTACATACAAAATTTTTTCAAATTTTGTGTACACTAAAACAAATTTTGTTTCTTATTTATTTAAAAAGAAAACAAAATTGTAGCATCCAGATTATTTTAAGAAAAAATAAAAAAAAAACTATAGCGCCTAAGACACTCAAATATATTTGTTCATTTTTCTATACATAATTTGAAAAAAAAAAATATTTGAATAAATTTGGTTTTTTATATGAAGAAAAAAAAACTGTAGCACTCAACTCATCTAAATATTTTATTTATTTTCTACATAGAATTTAAAAAAAATATTTTAACAAATTTTATTTCTTATTTAAAAAAGAAGAAAAAAAAAACTGTGCTACTAAAACTCTATATCAATTCAAAAAAAAAAATCAATCTGAAAAAAAAAAAGGTATTCCACCCAGGACTAAACGTGGCCTTGAGTGCGACGTTACTGTAGTGCAGCACCTGCACTTTTCCATGTTTTTAATGTATTAAAGACATAGTAATGAGTGAATATTTTGGTTGTTGAGCAAAAATTGATTCCAAAAATGAGATAATTTTAATATGAAGGAATGACTTCAAAATCCATATGCTTGGTGAAACTGCTTCTTCATTATGCATGCCATTTAATGACAAAAACTTGTAGTGCTAAGATGGTCCAACACTATTGGTAAAATGTACTTGCTTTTTAAAAAATGGAATATTAAACTTGATCCAATCTAAATTTGTCCCTCTTTGAATCCCATCTATCCTATAATAAAACAAGGTATGTTTACCAAAATTTAATCTATACCCACCATATTTATTACTTATGTGCCTTAAAAATGTTTTTGTCAATATTTTTAATTTTATTATTTGATAAAACCACTTAAACGAATTCAATTCTAATTACTTATATGTGAACTTTTTTATTTCTTTTTTTTTAAAGGTGTGTAATATAATATGACACATGACATATGTTAATTATATTAAATCAGAAAATTTTAAAAAACTTGAAATTATGTAGAGAACATTGCATAAAGCTATCGGCCGAAAATCACCAATCTTATTCGGCTTAGACTTCTTTAGGAGTAGCACTATTGAAGGAGAGTTCAACCCAGCAGGCAATGCATGATCACCATTCAGAATAGTTAAACAAACCTCAGAAACTTCCTTTCTTACCCGTAATGTCCTAGTAGGACTGGAAAAAAAAAACCTGGGTTAAGCCCATCAGGTCTCGGAGCTTTGTCAGGATGCATTGAGAAAATAGTCTTCTTAATTTCTGTAGCGTCAAACGGAGAGGAAAGAAACATATTATGATCAGAAAAAACCTTGCTTTTCACTCAGAACAGACTCACCATTACTACCCCTAGACTTATACAAGTCCGCAAAACAGTTAATAATATGACTTTGGAGACCGTTATCCCAGTCCAGCATACAACCTGCCTCATCCTGCAACATTACTATACCGTTCTTTTTTCTCCCACCCGAGGCAAACAGGTGAAAGAACCGAGAATTTGAATCTCCATTCGAAAGCCAATACTGCTTTGCTCTCTGCTTCCAATATAACTCGTGCTGGCTAATAAGCGAACCCAATTTGTCCTTTAAGAAAACAAAGTTGCTAACTGAGCTCTCATCACGTTTTCCCCTCCACTTGCAAAGCTGGAATTTGCAATTAGCAATTTCCTCCTTAAACCAATGTTGGTACTCAACTCCCCACCTATGCAGCTCCCTACAACAAGTAGCAATCCGCTCAAAAAAATTAGACCCAGTCCCACTCTCCCAGCACTTCTCCACTAACTCTCTGCATTCAGGAACCCGACGCCAATTATTCTCAACCTAAAACAACGTTGATGAGAACCTTGCCAAGATGGAAAGCACAAAAACAATGTCCAATGATCAGAAGCAAACAGATCATTATTGTGGATCACCGCATTTGAAAAAAGATCAAACTAGGACGTCGATACCAAAGCCCTGTCCAGCCTTTCTTCAAGACAATTTGGCGTTTCCCTACTCCGCTCCCATGTAAATTGATGCCCCACCATTTTAAGATCCCTTAACTCACGGTCTTCTACTAGTGCACGAAAACCTTTAATGAGGACATTAGGATGCCGCAATGTACCTTTCCTCTCACACTGCGCAAGCAAGTCATTGAAATCTCCCATCAAACACCAAGGGAGAGAAGAGCGAAACTTGAGACTACGGGTCAGATTCCAAGAGTCCCGACGACGATGACGATCAGGATAACCATAAAAACTCATTAGACGCCATTTCTCCATACCTCGAACACTTACTTCAATATGAATATGGTTTGTCGAGAAACTAATGAGCTTTGCCATATCCTGATGCTTCCAGAGTAAAGCCAAACCACCACCTCCATTACAACCTTCAACCACAAATAAACCTTCATACTTCAATCTGCTACAAATTCTTTCAACATGCGATCTAATAACTTTAACCTGCATTAAAAATGCAAAGTTGGGCTTTTTTGTAGAGACCATCTCCATCAGATTATTGTCTGTCCATGGGTTGCCCAGCCCACCACAGTCCCAACTAAGGATAGTCATTGGGCCAGGAGGCCTGATGAGCAGAGCCCACCACATCCACGTGTTTTGAGTTGGCCTGGGCCGACATATTTTGGATAGCTTCTATATTAATTTCTTTGGAATCTACACTCCATCCGACAACGTTTTGGATCAATGACTGTAATGCCCTCACTAATTGAGCTCCAAGGTCAACAGATGGTCCTACATGATTTCTTCCCTTGTCAACGCTTGGAGAACTCCCCATATCACGTGTTGCGTGATTTACTCCACTAATCGAGCTGGTATTTCCATTATCCACCCCCACTTCCTTGTTCTTCGCCCTAACACAACTTCCTTCCATATCCACAAGCATTGCATATTTAGACATATCAGCCTCCCTGACGTTCACTGCCGACGAGCCTATTTTAAGCCACCGTTCACCAATGGAGTTTACTGAGCGGCGGCATTTTGGGGCTCTTAGCCAACTACCATATGGTTTATCTACCTCCTTCACCCCAACATCGTACAACTCACAAAATCTATCAGAATGTCCTAAGAGACCACAATAAAAACAGAACGCAGGGAGTCTTTCATGTTTGAAATATACCCATGTCCATTCACCACCTGCTTCTTTTATCTTCATCCTGCATTTTATGGATTTTCTCACATCAAGAGCTACCCAAATGCACATATAATTTTGCCAGGAACCATTGAAATTATTTGGGTCAGCAGAAGTAAACTTGCCAATATAATCCCCAATAGCCTTGCTGATTCTTTCCGACATAAACCACAGGGTAGATCATATGCTTGAACCCATATTTCGACAGAGTACAAAGGAATGCTAGTAGGAGGAACCCCCAGCTCAAGCTTACTGAAAATCAACAGTGCTTATCAAAGGTCGAAGGACCACCCATAACCATCCTTTCAAAATCAACAATATTGAAGAATTGAAAAATAAACAGGTTTGGACCCAAGTCTTTCACAGCAACCCCCTTCACCGATCTCCAAATCGCGGTCAAAGTGTTTTTCATAGCAATAAAATTTATAGATTTGTCAGTCAGGAACCTCCCCATTAGACACAACTAGATGTTAACCCCTGAATCTGATGCCACAATACTTTCCACCTCCAGGCCTCCTTCTTCCTCTTCGTCCAACGATATCCCATCATACTGGGCATTTAGAATTTCCATCGACGCACTATGAGAAGCCATGCCTTAGAAAAGCAGCCTCAAAACCAAGAAACCCCAACCATTAAAAAAACAAACTTGTCAAAAGACAGAGGGAACAAAACAAAAACTTGCCAATACACAAGACTCTTCATTAAAACTATATATATATATATATATATCTTATTGCAATCTTAAAAAAAAATGACTCAAATATGATCTGACATAAAAAAAAATTCAACATGATTTAAAATCGAAATGATTTTAAAATTTTTAAGTGTGACTTAACCTAATCGTTAATTAATCCAACCCTATGTCCTCGTTAGAAATTGATCTTATTTCAGTTACTAAAAATATTTAAATTTATTGAAAATTATATATTTCTTACTTAAAAATGGGTCAAAAAATTGACTTTGCCTTTGAAAAAAAAATTGATATCTTTCAATAATTAAATCAGACAATTCCAACTTCAAACATTGGAAATCTTTTCAATAATTAATGCAGCCCATAGTAAAGCTTCACAATAAAGAAGGTTGCTCCCCTTATGGGTGATAAAGTCTCCTTTCCTTTTTATTGATACTTTATAGATGCCCTCATGTCTTTTGTTCGATGGAATTATTTCAGTTTAAAAAGGGGAAAAGAAAAGGTAGATATATATGGACCACCATGTATAGTTTATAAGGACACCAATATTATGACAAATCTCCATCGACTTTTTATCATTCAGTGTCTTTAGTTAGTCGTTTTCTTCATCAAGTGTTGAGTTACAGAAGCTTCACTACTTGGGTTCTTCTTCTTTTGCTTCCTTATTTAAAACGTGGTTGACTTGTCAAAACAGAACCCAATGAAGACCAAACCACCAATATCAACTCCATACACATGAAGAAGGCTCAAATTGAAAACAGCCTTTCATTTTTAGTGTGGGGGCTACTATGGAAATGTAATGTTTCAACTTTTCATTTTCATTTAAGTTTTCTTTTTCAATGAATGGATAATTTTACCATATTTTATTAGTTTATATGTGTTTCGTCCGTTTTTTAGAGTTTTATTTAATTTTATTATTTTATTTCTTTTTACAAGAGTTTATCTCTTTTTTATGAAAATTTTGGTGATTCAAGATTTATTAGTATATAATATTATATTATTGGATATATCCCTTGAATATGTTTCCAACTATTACGTAAATTTCAATTTATATTATATTAATAATATTATATCTGATGGGATCTCTATAATTGATAAAAATTTAAAGTCATAAAAAAATTTATAATAAAAATAAAAATATAAATTGAGTCAATATATTATTATTAGTAGTATTAAGAAATCATTTTATATTAATAATTTATATTATAAGAATATATTTTTTTAGGTGTCTTCTGACTATTTATATATAAAAATACTTGATTACTCTAAAAAATGAAAAAGACTCAAATTGATTATATGTATAAACATGCAGGTTGGTCTAATCAGTAAATATATCGTCTTATATTTCTGTTTTGAGTTTGATTCTCTCCATTTTCAGTTATATGCTCATGGCGGAAAAAAAAAATCTTATAAAGTTAGATTAGATCATATTTGTGTTTTTATTATATTTTAATGCAATTTTTATTTTTGATTAAATTGAACCGTACTTAGATTATGTTTGTATTTTTATTATATTTTAATGCAATTTTTATTTTTGATTAAATTGAACTGTACTCAAATTAAATAAATATCAATTTGACAAGTCAAGAAAAATACATTTGCCTTTTTAAACTACACATCGTAGGAAAAAATAACAATATTTTTGACCAAGAGAAAGGAAAATCAAAATTGAGTTTATTTTGTACTAAATCGACTAATTTTACATACATTGCACTTGAGTTTTTTTTTTTGGCTATATATTTAATATAGTAAGTATTTTTTTGCATATGTTGAGCAGAGATTGATTCCACAAATGAGATATTTTAAATAGAAGAGCCATTGATGCATCTTTGGCTGTTAGGACCACTTATTAAGGGATGACCTTAAAATCCATGTGGTTGGTGAAACTGTAGCTTCTTCTTTTATCAGACATGGTTGGCTATATACAATAGCAAAAACTTGTACTACTATAATGGTCCTAGCTTTTAATTAACAGCTATGGTGGGTGCCATATAAGTAACATATTATAAAGTATACTACCACTTACAAGATATCTTGGCAGGCAAAACATGGCAAATATCACCCAGCAGCTCCACATGTATAGCAATAATAGCTAGGTAACTTAATTAAGACTAAAAGTGCCAGTTTCTCATCTAATTCAAAACTCATTTTAAAAAAGATAATTTAAATTTGATTTGATAAGAAAAAATTCAAAATAATTTAAAAATTTTAAATTAAATCCGACCCAATCTATTATTGATTCAACCCTATCTAAACTCCAAATGGATTATATTTTAATTACTAAAAATATTCAAATTTAAAAATTAAAATTATAAGTGATTTAGAAAAATTAAAATAATAAATAATTTAAAATATTTTACTTTGTTTAAAAATTAAAATGTTGAGTGATGTAATCTTATTCTACCTGAATATGAATTTCCACTTATGTTTTCTAACTCAACTTATTTAAAAAAAAATGTGATAAAAAACAAAATTAATTATATTGAAATCTATCTAATTTGATCAATTTATTAAGAAATCATCAAATGCCACGCATGACATACTTCAAATTAGGAAATCAGAAAGGAATCTCCATCTAGTAGCTAGGATCCAATTAAACAATAGATAAAATAGTATATGGCTTTGAAACAAGCCCTAAATTAACGTAAAAAAAAAAAAAAAAAAATTCTCCTACCATAAAATTCACTTTAACTATTTGCACTTTTTCTGAAATTTTTTATTTAATATTCTAATTATTTATACTTTTCTTAAAAAGTAAAAACTACCAACAGAGATGTAAATAGCCGAAACCACAAAAATTTTATCATTTCAACTCTTTTTCCTTAATCAAACTTAAATTTTCATAATTATTGTTGGGCAAAACAAAGTGCATTGGTAGCGACACTCTTTTAACCTTTATTTATTTTATTCTAAAAAAACTTTTATTTATTTATTTATTTATTATTTAGTTAGTATTTCTTTTTGTCATCCTTCTTGGATTTTGGAATAAATCCAAAGATTTTTTTATTCAATTTTTCCAGTGTTTTAGATGGGTCTTCTTTTTAGAAAGCTATCACTAGATCTGTTTTTTCTCACCATCTATTTATTTAGTTGAAGATTTGACTCTTGAGCAAGATTATAGAATGGAATAAATTTTTGGTGGTCTATAGCTCTAGTTTGAGGAACTTGCGAGTCTTAAGTAGATGTCGGTTGTTTACTGGTCTCTTAAAATCATGTAGCCATAGAACCACAGCGAGATATATCTAAGTAGATTTCTCAGTTATAATTGAATTCACAATCTTACATTTTTAGTTGATAAGTCAAGCAATTTTAGTTACAAACCTTATATTGTTGGGCTAATTGACTTTTTTAAATTGTAAAATGTACCAAAATTATCAAGTAATGAATATATTATTCAGTTTTATCCTTAAAATAACTGCATAATATATCATATTCAAAACTTCACTATTTACACAGTTAATTGGTGAAGACTATAATATCGTTTATGATATTATATTATAATGTCATAATTAATAATTTATCATTATATTAGATAAAATTAGTATAAATAAAAATTATTATTCATCATTAAATTAGATAATATTATTTGACAATAATATTAAATTCGTTGTAGAATTAACCTAATTTATATTATCTTCTATTTTTAGAATTTTATCGCATCTGCCACAATACAAAATTCTCTTTCACATGGTCACACACCCCATTTTGCAGATTCTACTTCGTCATTTCAAAGATTCACCTTTGCAAAACTTTTGTCCAGACAACCATTGCAATATCCCCTTCAATAGGTCAAGTGATCCATTTCCTGTCAAGGATTTCCGCAATACAGTTATGATATTTTGCACCATTTATAGATCAACCCATGACTTCATATTCAAGAAAGTTTCTTCTTATCTCTCGCTCTCTCCCACAACTTCTCGTTCACTATGGGCAGCTCTAAATGGTGCTGGGTTTTAGTTAAATATTTGTAACTATTCTTTCATTTATCGTCTATTTATTATAACTGAATTATAATTTAATAATGTCATTAAGTGATATTATTTAATATAATGATATCTAACAGGTATCTAATTCAATGATAAAAAATAATTTTTATATAATCTAACGATAAATTATTAATTATTATATTATAATATAATAATTTAAACAGTAATATAGTTCTTAACCAAGACAAACTTTATGTATCACACCATACGATACACAGCAATTTCGAAAAAATAATTAATGTGATTCCGTAAACAAAACGGTATTATCCATTTTAAAAGTAGAGAATGTGTATATATAAATAATGTGCATGTGGGATGTTTATACACTGTATAAATAAGGTCAAGGATTTGATTAATTATTAGGGGAAAAAAATGGAAATCGTGGGGCGGTTCTTGTAGCCCACCTTATTATCTATCCGTTCAAAGAGGAACCTCTCATGGTGCTTAACTGTTTATAATGGGAAAGCATGCGTGTCAGTTTCCCTAGAATCGTGAGGTGATATGCAACCATCGTCACTGGAATAAGGTAGTATCATTAACTTTATTACTAAAAATAATTTTATCATGTTAATCACGTTATACTTTTTTTTTTTTTTTTTTTTACTTATGAAACTTTGCGTGATTTATTTTTATTATATTTTCAATTGTGTGTAATTTATATGTCCAATCTTACTAGTCAAAGAAAGATAATTGATAGTGATGATATTATTAAGATTTTAACACTCTCATTTTGTTTATTCTGTTTCAATTTAATAAAAGATCATTATGTATATATAAATGTTTCTTATAAGACTAAAATAATAAAATTAAATAATTCACAACAATTATCTTTTTTTAATGTATTGGATGGGAAAAATTGAACTCTAACACTTTTTATTCTCACAAAATTTATCATCAAGTCATAACTATATATGCATAAAAATTATCTTCTTATAATCAAATTTTAGTGTGCGTGCGCATATATATATATATAATTTAGCAAAAAAAATTCATTAATTCAAATCTCCTTCTCAGCTACAAAACTAAATGATAAATCAAATCTTAACTTAGTCAACAAATGAGGTTAGTCGCCAAGAAGATCAATCTAGAAGATATTCTAAAATCTCATTCATTCATTTAGTTAATCATGAGAGACCATATTCCACACATTAATACTAAAAAATGGATCAACCCCAATTCTATCTACCATGAAAGCTATTTTTATCATTTCCAATCTAAGTATAATTAATAACTTTAATTAATAATGTTAATTTCTTTTCGAGATTATGGGATAATTTAATTACCTAAAAAATTCTTCGATCCTAAAGTAAAATGCCTAATTAACAAGCTTTTATAGCATTTACTTCACCACCAATCTCTTTAACTGCTGAACTGAAACTCCATTTATCAGCTGTTAAATCTTTAGTTCCAAAGTACCATTTCTGAACTCTAATCTAACTTGTATATCGAAGAATGAGCTATGGATAAGACCACCATAAAGTCATGAGCCTGAATATATACATAGCAGCAGAGAAAAAGTGCCTGACTGCTTAGACTTTAAAGCATACATTTTAATTTCCAAACCAACCCAAAATTGAAGCAATTAATTAGGATCAAGAAACAAAAAAATCACATCATATTAATTCAAGGGCACACGATACATGCATGCCCATCCCTGATCCACCAGTCATATTATGTACATGATTCATCTGCCCAATCACCCACCTAGCTGTCGCTACGTGTTACATGCACATATAGGATAGGATATATAGCCTAACAACAATTATATAGCAAGTGGTTTGTAGATGAATCCCTTTCTTGGATCAACACCGGTAAGCCACCTCTCACGGTGGCAGTAAGACCCGGTGAGAATCTTGGAGCCTGATCCGGATCCGTAACCCGAACTTTGAAAGCTCTAATCACTGCTAGAGCTACTCTTTTCATCTCAACTAATGCCATTTCCTTCCCCAAGCAAACCCTGAACCCAGCTTGAAAAACTGGGTACTTAAAAGAATTTTCAGCCACAAAAACCCCGTTCTTTAACCATCTTTCTGGTTTGAACTCCATGCAATCCGGACCCCAAACCCGCTCCATTCTACCCATTGCATATTGGTGGTATGTAACCCTAGTGCCTTTGGTCACAAAGGTACCATCAGGCATTACGTCGTCTTCTTGAGCAAACTTAGAATCAAATTGCACAGGTGGGTATAACCTCAAACTTTCATAAATAGCAGCATTTAGGTAATGCATTTCTTTCATTTGCTCATATCTTGTGATCGACATCATCTCCTGATCCGACCCGATAACGCGGTTTGACTCATCCAGGATTGCTGACTCAACTTCTGGGTGTTGTGATAGCAACCAGAAGAAACTTGTCAGCCCTGAAGCAACCGTATCACGACCAGCTAAAAGGAAACTAATCACAATATCACGAAGATACTTATCGTCGTTAATGGATCTCATGAATCTTGATAACAAGTCTTTGTTGCCATGAAAACCCACTTTTCTTCTATGATGGATCAATTCTTGGGCCAGCTCGTCCACCATTTTTAGAGCCGCTTTAAGCTTCTTTTCAGACCCTATATTTAACAACTTTTTCATCTTCCACACCATAGGCGAGGCCTCCAATGCTCGCTCTGCTGATAACTTTGATGCAGTATCGAAAGCAAGAGCGAATTCTGATATAGGTAAAGAAAGCTTGAGGCATCCAGGGTCTAACCCAAATGAAAATTTACAGATGGTATCGAAAGAAAACCTTCGAAACACATCTTGTAAATCTAAAGGATCTTTTCTTTGATTAACTGATGATAAGAGAGGGATCAACCTCGTTTGAATCTCGCTCGTGATCAGCTCAAACGCGTAGTTTCTTATGGAAACACTACCCAGTTCTAAACTCGCCATTTTTCTTTGAAAGATCCAAGCATCGCCATCAACATTGAAAATACCTCTGCCCAAAAGATCGCCAAGGAGAGCAGAGAAAGGCCTGCCCTTGGGGTAGTTTTCGAAGTTGGTCTTAAGGATGTACTCCACATTTTCTTGGTTTGCTGTAATGATGTTGCCAAGAACGTGAACATGAATTGTTCCGGTGGGGGATTTGCGGAGGAGATGAGTATACCAGTCGCAAAGATTGGAGAAATCTTTGGTCCAACTGGCGGTGACATAACTCTTGCATACCTCACAGTTACACCATGGCTTCAACCTCAGTACAAAGATTAACAAAGAAAATAAGGAGAACAACAAGGTAAAGCCAAAGAAAAGTAAGCTAAAAACATTAGAAATGGACTCTAACCACAATGAACAAGAAAAAGAAGCATCCAACTCCATTGAAGGAAAAAAAAAAAAAAAGAAAGGGGTTATGGGGCAGAGAAAATCTAAATCAAGAAACGAAAAGAAGGTAAAAGGGAGGTGGAGGTGATGATGAGTAGAAAATGGAGGTTAATGTGAGCTTTATATATAGGGACAGGATACACATGGATGTAATGGCATTAAATTAATTCTTGAAAATAAATACAACGGTGGGGTATGGTTTTGTCCATCATGTTGCAATATTTTCATAGGTGTTGACACACCAGAGTGAATGGTACAGGTGCACGATAAACACGTGGGCTATATGCCAATGAGTGTCGCCGTCATCTCTTATTGGACAGACTGGTAAAGCAAGTGCTAGTATTTAGTAGATTTTCCGAATTCTAAGTCCCGCCATTTGATGTCGGCTTTCAGTCGGTGGTTCGGCCAATTGCCCATCGTTTCATCAATCCAAACAAAACCCAACCGCTACAAACAACTAGACAAAAGTTCACTTATCTGTTATGTTCTGTGATTAGATTTAGTGGGTCATGTCTAAAACTATAGATTCTGGGAAACTATTTCTACTCAATGGTAAAAAAAAAAAAAAGATAGAAAATGGATGATTCAGTTCTTACTTATGTTACATAGTAATGGTTTTTTTTTTCATTAGATGAGTTATATAGTAGATTTTTTTTTCTACTTGTAAATTTTTTGAACTATGTAAATAAGATTTGAGTTCAATATTTCTTGATAATGATGTCAAATTTTGTTATTATATTTTTTATTTTTGATAAAAATATTTTTGAATCAGCTTAAATGTTAATTGAGGTTAATTTTATTTAAACAATTTTAAGAATGTGTTTTTATATGTAATATATTTAAAATCAAACTAGTTGTTAAACCTATCAACTGTTAGGTTCTTAATTCGACTGACTCAATTAATTTTATTTAATAAAATATTATTTTAATAAATGAATAAAAGTCTATAAAAAAATTTTAAAACTAAAAAAATTATATAATATGTTAAATTAATGAAAAATATTTTAACATTTAAAGTTTGAGTAAAAGATTGTAATTTTAAAAAATTTTTAAATTTATTCATAAAACAGCATATAGTTTTAAATTAGATCAGTTGAGTCCAATTTACTGATTTTAATTAAAATTTTCTATTTCTACTTGTTTGAACGGTAATTAGATCACTAGTCGATTTTTTATTTTATCATTATGATCTTGTTCTAAAAACACTACTTATATTGATTTAATACACTAAAACATATTTATTAGCTTTAGAAATTGATACTAAAAATTAATTAAAGAATAAGAGAAGGGTAATTTCTTAAGACATAAACTTCAAAACTTAGCTACTTGGCGATAACAAAATTATTTATTCTTATGATTTAATATTTGAGTTTTTATAATTTTAAAATTAATCCAAGTGAATAAGGGAGTTTACTCATTCTTTAATTATTTAAGTTTAATTCTTATGATCAATCCTAGAAATAACATATATCTCTAAATGCAAAACATTGATATAAGGATGTGCCTTAAGATTGTCAGAAAATAGATTAATCAGGTGTGCCAATATCTGAAAAGAAAGATAATAAAATATTAAATTTTGAATATCTTTATTGTTTGATCTAAAAAAAATATTTAAGTCTAACATTTATTTCAACTATACCTGTAGTTTTAAGACATATTAGTTTAAGGTCATAATTTAAAAAAAATTAATGATAACTTGTGTTTTAATGTTTAATTTGTGTTAATAATAATAATAATAATAATATGTTTGGTTTATTCATCAACTTAATAGAAATACTTTAAGGCATGTTTAGTTCATTGATTAAAAAATAAAAATTTATATTTTATTTTCATGTTTATTGCCTTAATTTATTTTAAAAATTCAAGAATAAAACTTCAAAAATTACAATATCTCACTATTTTTCATATTGAATATACTAAATAAAAATATTGAAATTATGAAACACTTAATTTTAAATTGAGATTCTATTTTTCTTGTTTCTTAGTGTAATCAAATATGTTATAAAAATTAACAATAATGAACTTATCATATTAACAAATAATAAATCATACAGAAGTTAAAATTTTTCTTTCTTTTTCTTTTTCGAGTATTGAGATGATGTGAAACTATCTCACTCATCATACACATGCAGACGTAAGCAATTACTTGAACAATGCTAATTATCTAAGCAATATCCAATTTATAACCACTCATTAATAAAATTTTAATTTTTCTGCAAAATAATATCTTTTTTTTTTAAATTTAATTTAATTTTGTTAGCAAAATAGGCAGGTATAGATCAACAGCAGAAAGTTAAAGGCAGAATTGGACTTGGAGACAACAGGTTGGTGTGACTCAATCGAACAAATTGGGATCCTTTTTTTTCTCTGCTCTCTCTTTCGAAAAGGATAGAAGAACACGTTTATCTGACTGGGTTTGCTGCCATTTTGACCTCTTTGGCTTCCAAATGCATGAATTCAACAAGATCCTTCCGTCGAGTTAGCTTTGTATTGCAGGCTGCAAAATGGTCAAGACTCCATAGTTTGGATTGTCAGGATATATATTTTAAATATAGAATTAAATTAAATTATTTAAATTATAAATAAATCAGATCAAATTATTAAATTAATGCATATAAAATATTTTAAATCTTTTTTGAGTTAGATGAAATTAATGAATTAAATTATATTTATATCATTTAAATAAATTAGTAAATTAAGTTAGAGTCTATCAAAAAAATTTTAAAAATATTTTTTTAGTGTTTGATTGCATCTAAATAATCGTTTTAGTCAAACTTTAGATTAGGCTAAAAACTGTGACTTGATAAATACATCATACATTGACTTATGGATGTTTCTGGCTCAAATTCATACACGTATCATATCCATTTAAAAGTAATATGCTCAATCTTTACTAGTTTGATTAATGTAAACCATATATTGAAATTGATTCATTTGAATAAGCATATAGAAATAGGGGTCATTCAGTTCCGAATCGAATCAAAATGATCAAAATTGAAAAATTAAATTTTTAGAATACAAATCAAATCTTCAAATTAATTTATAAATTAAATTAATTTAGTTTGGTCAATTCTAATTTAGATTGATTTGAAGCTAATTATTTTTAAAAAATAATTTCAAAATATTTTAATATAAATAAGTTTTATAATATAATTTTAAATATTTTAATAAAAATAATATATTTTTAATAGAATTTTGAATATTTTTAATATAACTAGTAAATTCAAGCAGGATTGAACCATTTTAGTTTGATTTAGGATAGATTTAATATATTAACTATGATTTCATTATGGATAAATTTTGTTCAGTTCAGTTTAATATAAAAAATTTTACATAAAAATTAAATTGAGTTCACCCAAAGTTTTTTTAAAAAAATGAACCGAATTGAATTTATATTTAAATCAAATCAAATTAATTGAATTAATTAATTTGGTACAATTGATTTTTCAATTTACACCAATTTGTACTCTCCCCTATATACAAGTACAGTGAAGAGTTCATCATTAAACTCATAAAAAAAAAAAAAAATCTGATTTTGTAAGATATGAAACATATTTCTGATTATCAATAATGTGGTTGTTGTCAAATTCAAGACTTAAAGGTTTAAAGGCAAATACATAAATCAACTCGACAATATTTAGGGTGTGTCAAAAAAAACAAAAACTTATTAATTCTTTTATAAATAATTTTTGAAAAAATACAAATAAAATTAAGGAAAATATTTAAATAATTTTATATTGTTAAGTGACCCAAGTAGTTAAGTGTGAATGTATATTATAGGATAAGAGATTCCAAGGTGGCTGTGTGTGAAATTAGATTAATGAAATTTGGGTAATAATACATCCCATATATATATATATATAGCTTAGTAGTAGAAAAAGACAAACACTTATTCGTCTCCGACTGCTATTGCGCTGATATAATCACCAATGTCAGTGCTCTCCTAGCGATGCTCCCAGCGCCGACATACCCACCATATATGCCTCCAAATCCAATTATAATTAAGCTAAGACTCTCGGTTACATTTTTCTTTCTTATATAATAATGGTCTAACCAAATGCTGTTTGATGAAGAAAATTAATACTTGATTCAGGGCACCGAAATGCTGTTTCATGAAGAAAATTAACCAAATGAATGTCATGTATGGTTGGTCCAAAATGAATATGCATTATTGGATTAATAATTGAATTGTTATTTTTAAAATTGCAAATTATTAAATTGAACCTTAGTCGACATCAAATTAAAAGATATAATTGAATGTTTTAGGATTTTGTAGCTGTTATCGCTTAATGGTTTGAATTCAACTGTTCTTAAAGATGGAAAATTTTTATTTGCTGATTTTAATTACTTTAATTTTTTTTTTCATGCGTTTTTACAAAATATGCATTTGCCAGAAAATATATAGAACGTGCAACGCACCTTATAATTACAATTTGAATTTGTTTTCTACATTTAGTTGTTCCTTTCTTTCAAATGCTAACCTAACATGAAGTAGAATTTTTTTTTTTTTTTCCTTCTAGTAAATTGAAGTTGGAATACGTTAGAAGTTCAATGTTCCGTTGCCTCTCTTAAAACAAAAAATGAATTTGAATTCCTCTTTCAATAAATTAATTTAATCTATATATTTGGAGCCCAAAACTTTGAGTTGAACACCTTGTTTTATTTATTTGTTCCTTTTCTTTTAAATAAGTTGGGATTTCTTTTTAGTTTTTGAGAATTTTTTTTGTACATTAATTTATGTTTACACAGTTATAACATAAAATTCATTGCATTAATAACTAAATTTTTATACTTATAGATGAATTAGCAACAGATTTTATATTTTTAAAATAATAATAATTTAGCAATGAATTTTATGTCATTGTTGAAATTAACAATGAATTAGCAAAAGATAAAAAGCCTTCACAAAATTAGCGATCGACGAAGAAAATCTATCACTAAAACATTTATGAGGATCAATTTAATAAGAAACACGTGTTCATCGTTGATTTATCCATATAATAATCTTTAACAATAGATTTTCTTGTTTTATTGACAAATTTCATCCATCATTATATATATATATATATATATATATATATATATATAGGAACCACTCACTTTCCTTATGTTATTTTTTTATTAGAAAATGTGACTCTTTAATTTTTATTTTTATTTTTATTTTTAAGGAAGAAGTGAAAATTGGGAGTGGATTAAAGGCATTTCCCTCTCTAGTGTTAGGAAAGAAGGTTAGATATAAAGTGGGTTTGGGATGCTTTTAGAATTTATATGAATATTTTTTAAATTTTATAGAATTTAGTTTAATTATAATTAATTTTAAGAATTAAATAAATTAGAATTTCAAATAAATTTTTATTTATACTAAATATACAAAATATAAATTTATAAATAAATTTTATAAAATTTATTTATATCATACACACTTTCAAATAATTTTAATTACGTACCCACTAGCTACTATTGAGAAAAGTAAAAATTCAAAGATTTTCAATTTTGTTTGATTATTTCAATTCAACTCTTATAATATGATGAATGCTAATTTTCCATGATTTGGGGTTTCGGTAAAAGAAAATAAATGATCAATATCAATAAAGATAAAGTTGACATGAGTATATACTAATTAATATAGCCCGAATTACCAATCTAGAAGTTGGAAAAAGAACACTAAAGAAATTGCTGCCTTTCATTTTCATGTTGTTTATGAATTAAATGATGTTAACATTGACAATACACAAAAAGCCAATTTACATATTTCCCACGTTTTAAATAACGCATCAAACTTTAGTGCACTGATTGGAAATACTACAAATATAGGTCAATTTTATCCACTTATGTTCTCCCAACATGCGTGTGTGAGTGAAGAGTCCATCATGACTAACTAACTAATAAGATAAAGGAGTCGACAACCTGTGTATTATTAATGTGACATGGACCACCCTGCCTTATTATCTCCTGATTTATCATCCATGCGTAGCTAATAATACTATAAAATCACTTTCACAGCTAGTCCTGTCCCTTCAATTCACTTGCTTCACAGTATTAAATTATTAACTACAATTAACGTTTATATGGGGTATAATCAATCGTTCAACTCTCTCATTACAAATGTCTCTCTCTTTCCCCTCCCTCATCAGTCCACTAATTAAGTGCACTGCTGCCGACTTCTCTTAATGGATATTACTCCTTTTCCAGTTCATGTAAATTAAGCTCTAATCATCTCAGCTATCCTCAATTGTATCCATTTTTTTCAATTTTATTTCTAATTTCAAAACCTACCAATTTGTTCCTCTAATTTCAAAATGCATAATTTGTTCAGGCATGAATTCTATTCATTTTAATTTCATCCAAGTTTCATAGAGCGTATGCCACATCCTATGTGACATAATGAGTTGATTGTTTTCATCTTATGTAACATGTTGAACTGACATATTGATGTGACATGATTGACTTAAACATACTTAAAATGACAAATTTACTCTTTTATCCCTCTTTTTATGAATTAGAAATGACATTTGAGATTATTTGAGTAAAAACAAATGACAATCCATAATGCATTAGTAGTTGCAGCCAAAATAATGCCAATAGCCCATTGTCCAACAATAGCAATAGTTGAAAAGCTTTACCATCCATTAACAATGTGGAGAAAGGAAAAAGATGAAAGATGGTGAGGAAAAAAATGGCAGTGAGATGATGAAGTGCAAACGATCATAAACCACCACCAAAACCAACAACATTATTCGATGATTTTAATAATAATGATAATGATAGTAATAACAACAACATTAAGAATAATATCATTCGCTATTCTAATTCTTTGATTAATACTCCTATTATTATTAATCTTAACCATAACCAAAATTCAAACTCAAAGCCAAACCCGAACTCGAATCCATACCCACTATTATTGAACTACTCCACTATAACTATGTTATCTTCTTCCACAAACATGACCCCTTATGACTGTCTCATTGCCTTTCAGACACACCCAAAAGATGGCATTCATGTTTTAAGAGTTCAACGAAATCAACCCTTTCGTTAAGTTGATTGAAGAATCTAGTATGCCCATTATGATTGTATTTAATAATGATGCTAGCAATCATTCTTTTGTTATCACAATTTTCAACATCCTTGATGTAAAGGTATTAATTATAAGGAGATGTTTTGGAAGAGCTCGGGTTGCCTATGCTTTTGTTTAGTTGTTATTGGTGTGCATTCATTCAAATGTAGAATTTTATTGAGTTTATGTTGCATACTTCCTTTAAGTGATAGATTTTATTCCAAAATAATGAGTCTTAATCCTCTTTTGTATAGCATAGAATATAACCATTAATGCATAAGAAGGAACTTTTCTAGCGAGGTTACTCCCTTTTCCCCTTCTATTACACTTTTAATATGTTCTTTCCATTATCTTTTTAAGTATGAATATTATGCACTATCAAAAAAACAAGCAAAAGAGTTTATCATTTTCTGATTGTTATGTTTCTTTTTCTCTTTCTTTTTTTAGAGGTTCTGCATGGTTCATCTAATTGGCATTATTCCAAAAATTCCTAGTTGTCATGACCTAGTATTAATGCTTGTTTCGCCTTGCTTTTTTATTCTACACCATATGAGAACAATTCATTTGAAATTTACTGGCAATGTTGTTTATGAACTTTACTGGTGAAGCTGTCGATTCATTTAAAACTAAATATCATGATGTTGCCCAACAATATAAAGGAGAGGGTGTGGTATGTTTGTTGGGAGATTTATAAACTAGTAAAGGTGCTTTCCAAGTTTGTCATTTTTTACTAGCTTAATTTTACTCTGCAGTTCTATATGTCCGTCTATGTCTAAAGAAGTGCTCGAGGCTACTGGAAAGCGAATGTTTGATTTTGCCTACAAAGTTGGGTTGGCATTTGAGTTCTTTCCAGTGGCGAAAAAGTTGGGAATTTAGATTCAAAGTGGTTAAGTGTTAGTAAGAGAGAAGTCGTTGCAGTCCATTAGTTGCAACATTCCCTTTATGATATTAGTAGTTCAAATTCTACGTGGCTCTTTTGTTTCAATTAAACCCCATTTGAATTCATAAAGAGGGTGATAAAAGAGTAAATTTGTCATTTTAGTATGTTTAAGTTAATTATGTTGTATCAACTAGCTCATTACGCCACATAGGATGTGACACATACTCCATGAAGCTTGGTAGAATTGAAACAAATTGAATTCATGTTGGAGCTAAATGGTACGTTTTGAAGTTAGGGATAAAACTAAAAAAATGGATAAAGTTGAGGATAATTGAGATGGTTAGGCTTATAGTCTAGTCTATTTTTTAATAAAAATGAGTGTATTTTTTAAAATTTAAAATAGAGTTTCATAATTTGAAAATTTTCCTTTTTTATTTGGTAATAATATATTTTTATATTTCTTATATTTTATTTATGAGAATGTAGTGTTTATAAAGTGAGTCAGATTAAGAGTTTAATGAGATTATTATTTCAATCTATCTAAAGACTAAGATCTTTCAATAATCTTCTCCTTCAATATAATCAAGGTGAGTTTAGATTACTAGTTTATGGATGTTAAGAAAATTTTAGGCTGATTTATTTAAAGATTAAGTTCCTAATCTATCTATCTCATATATATATATATATATATATATATATATATATATATATATATATATATATATATATATATATATATGTTTATAATATTTATATATAGAGAGAAAATAGTGTTTTTAAAAAATATATATTATAAAAAAATATATATATTAT
>CATIWR010288218.1:0-11387 GCA_949677035.1 Omphalea diandra
AAAAATTAAAACGTACCTTTCTCTTCCATTTCTACACTTTTTTTTTTCAACTTTTCCCACAAACAAGGTAAACTTGTACCTTTCCTACCCTTTCATTATTCACCCCTAATCTGGATAGTTAACCAACTTTCGTTTATTCTAGGGGTAAGCACGTTCAGTCCAATTCAAAGATTTGAAAATCTCTTGGACTAGACTGAAATTTTGGGAATTTTAAAAATGGAGAATCAATATCATCCCGAATTTTCAATCCAGTTTAGTTCAGTTCATTATAAATTCAAAATGGTTCAATTCAATTCTTTGGTTCTTTCAGAATAATTTGGTTTGGTTCAGTACCAATTTGGGATTTCAATTATTTTAATTTATTAAAAATTAAACTTTACATTTTTCAAAACCAAAACAAAATAAATTTTACAATTTCCACTTTTAATCATTTTAAACTAAAATAAATAAGTGATAATTTAATAAATTACAAATAATAATTTACATATTAAATGTTAAATTAAAATTTTTTAATATTTACTACTAATTAATAATTAATAAATAGTCTAATTATTAGTAATACATACTAATTGAGAGAGTTAACTAGTTTAATTAATAATTAAAGTACTATATATATATATATATATTCATTCCAATTCCTGATTCAGATATCACAGAATCTCTAGAACTGTCCAATTTGATTAGGAGATTTAAAAAAAAAAATTGGATATTTCGGTTCTAGTATCAAACCAAACCAGTTCATCCATCTAATTTGGAAATCTTCGTTCTCCATGGTGACCCCCAGTTCATTCTACACCCCAATTTGCAAATAGCTATCTAATATGTCTCTTGCACAAGAGAGCAAATGGCAGTAAGGATCCTACTAGAGAGATGCAGATGCAAAACAGACCTTTTCACAGGATTGTTGCTGCTAATAGCAAATCCCTTCGAGATAGCAAGCATCTTCACGTCCTCGATTTCTATAATCCCTTAGCAGGGATGTTACCATGATCTTTAAGGTAAATGGGTTATGCTTACTTTGAACAGGAATGTTGATATATTTGTATTTCTTCTTGAACAATGGCGAAAGTTTGAATCTTTTTAGTTTGGTTGTTGCTTTGTTGAAGAGTCTCATTTTGTTTTGATTGATGTGGTAATTTGGCTTATTAAGAATGAAATAAGGTTAATTCACATCTCACAAGCACAAATGAAGAAATAGCAAGAAATTTAGGCATCTTTAACTTGGCCATTTGCTAGTAATCTTTTTCCAAGATCGTTATGGAGTTGTCTGTGTAAGAATTTATTCAGGATCTAGTACAAGATTTAGAACACCATTCATGATTAAGCAGAAGTAAAATTGCGTACCTATTTGCGTAGTAGATCTGAAAGTGGAAACAAGTTGCATACCACTTTACGTGTTGAATCCCAAATTGTTCTGCATGGTTATTCTGATCACTGAAAATAAAACACTCGGATAATAGGTCAAAAGAGTTGAAAAAGAGAGCTAAGTCTTCCTCTCCTTGACCTTCCCACATGACGACTACGATGGGTGTAGTAACTAAAGTTTTCAATCATCATGAAGGTAGGGGAGGGGACCTAGCCTATTTATAATAAATTTTAACAGGCCCACCCATTACAGGTCCATGTTAAAATAGGTCTACATTGACTGTCTTCCATATCGGCCCACAAAAGGTGTCACAAGCCCATAACTCAATTGATCACATTTTAATTAGGCTTACCCCCAATCAATAAACTATATTATTCAGTCCGTTTTATAAATAATTAAAATAAACCCATAATTAATATTAGCCTACATAAAATTTCCAACATTCCCCCACTTGGGCAATATTGATTATGACATTTTCATGTTTTAAGAAGAAAACATTTTTGAAAACGACTCTCGGATTGAATACTTTAAACTCAAATGTGGCCACAAAATTTTTTAGAAAACATATAGTTTATTGGTAAAATGACACCTTAATCATAATTTTGTCCACATTAAATTATCAATATCAGATCATGACAGTAATTATGTCTTTTATTGATATAGTACCAATCTATAGTCATAAATATTTATAACTTAACCGACCTGGATTTTGATATAACAATGTAGCAAGAAAATATCACTCATATGTGATCAATACACTATTTTTATTGTCAGACATCCAAATATTTCTCTTTCGCACACGCTTAAACGAGCAAGAGAAACTAATAAGACTTCACAATAAAGTTTTTGTTTTTATTTTGAAAATACACACAATATATGTCTTAGTTTTTGTTTCCAACAACACAATTGAAAACTAATTAATATAGGTTAAGATAATTACACTAATCTTAAGCACATCACACATAACTCATAGCATGCTATATATATATATATATATTGAATGTGCACATATGCATAACAAATAACCACAAAAGTACTTAACTCATATAAACAAATATATATGAATAAACAATGCAGCGAAATTATTTGACTTAGACGTTCAATTACAAGCACAAAACTTTCATTAACCAAACACATCAAAAGACTTTACAATACCCATGTCGCTAACATGTTTCTTGAAAATTATGGGTCTAAGTCCTTTGGTTAAAGGATCAACTAACATCAAATCAGTATTAATGTACTCAATCTCAATGTCTCATTTCTTCGCTAAGTCTCTGATTGTAAGATATTTAATCTTCATATGCATAAAACCAATTGAACTCTTATTATTATTAGAAAAGAACACATCAGTGTCATTATCACAATATATTTGAAATGACCTAGCAATAGAATTGATCACAAGCAACCCAAAAATATAATTTTTCAACCATATAGCATGTGTGTTAGTATCATAATAAACAACAAACTCAGCTTACATAGTAGAAGAAGTTGTAAGTATTTATTTAACACTCTTCTACGAAACAACACCACCAGTAAGTATAAAAATATAATATGAAGTGGACTTCACATCATCTTGACAGCCTGTAAAATCAGAGTTTGAATACCCCACTACTTTAAGATCAACCACCCGCCTATAATTCATCATATAATCCTTCATCTTTTACAAGTATCTTATTACCTTATTAGCAGTTATCCAATAATCTCACTTAAGATTAAAAAGATAACGACCAAGAACACTAACAATGTATGCAATATCTAGTCTTGTACACATTTGGGCATACATCAAGCTACCAACAGCAGTGGCATAAGAAACATTATTCATGGTCTGTTTTTCTATATCATTTTTAGGGCATTGCTTCTTACTAAATCTATCTCCTTTCACAACAGGAGTATCACCACCTTTGCAATATTACATACTGAATCTACTGAGCACACGATCAATATAGGCCTTTTGAGAAAGACCTAATAAATGACGAGACCGATCATGATGAATCTCAATACCTAAGATAAAAGATGTTTCTTCAAGATCTTTGCATCAAAAGTCCTGGAGAGTAACTGCTTAGTCTCACAAATCAATCCCAAGTCATTATTAGCCAACAAAATATTATGAACATAAAAAATAAGAAATATAAATTTACTCTCACTGATCTTATGGTAAATGCATTGATCTATCTTGTTCTCTGTGAAATCAAGTGAAGTGACTATTTCAACAAATTTGAGATACCATTGACGAGAAACTTATTTGAGACCATATATAGATTGATTCAGCTTACAAACCAATTATTCTTTATCACTTTCCTTAAAATCCTTAGGATGTATTATGTCATCCAAATCACCATTCAAGAATGTCGTCTTGACATCCATTTGATGCAACTTTAAATCAAAATGAGCAATTGATAGTTCTTTATTTTTAGTATTTTTAAGGTTAGTTTTATTGTTAATTGAGTCTAATTTGGAAAAAAAATTCTAGATGATATCTCACTTTTGGTTTGTATTTTGTGATTTTATAGGAAATCCTAAAAATTGGAGCTGATTGATGAATTATGAGAGTTTTCTAGGTGAAATTATATAGTTTTAAAAATTCAGGGACCAAACAGAAATTCGATAATTTAGGGACCAATTTTGACATTTTTCAGACAGAATTTTAGTCCAACCCTAATTCAAATTAGAAAGAATCGTGTAGAATATTTGGAGAATTAGAAACAACAGGTCTTATTCAAAATATGAGAGTTTATTATTAATTTTTTTCCTAATTGATGGATGAGTATATTTTTCCTATTTTGAGGGAGAGTAAGAAGAATATAAATAGGAAGAGGAGAATTCTAAAAAGGAAGAAATCTTAGGTTTATTTTTATTTTTCTAGAGAGAAGTCTTGTGTTTATTTTATTATTATTTTTTTTTTGGAGAAGAAGCTTCCACGAGAGAATTGGTCATTCATCAAACTTGAAGAGAATTGGAGAATACAAGGATTTTATCATGAAAACTTTTCTATTTTATTTTCTTTTTATTTTGATGTTGGCAAGTAATTCCATTATGAACTAAGTTAGTTAGGCACTTGGGTATGAAGAACCCTAAGATAAGTTTTGAATTATGATTTTCTTTAGATAATACAATCTTTTTATTATTTTATGGAATTCAATTGTGTTTGCTCTTTTATTTTATTGAATTGATATATCCAAAATATTGATTCTTATCTTACAATTCTTTAAGCTTAGATTGAGAAATCAAGTTATTGAATAGATTTAGCACAATTGAAATGAGTTACATGTATCCTTAAAGAAAAAATAACATAAATCCTCTAGTTAGGGTCAAACCTAATTGTGAAATTTAAGGAACTATAATGTAATTTTAGGAGTTTAATCAAAAAGATATTTCAATTAATCAATCTAGAATTAGTTATTAATTATCTTGAGAAGGAATTTAACATACTAAAGGGATTTCCACGGTTCCATAAATATTGAATTAAATTGTATAGTTGGAAAATCAATTCATTAACAAGTCTTAGGAGGATTCAATACTTAAGTGTCATTTGTCATATCGGTCAACTTTTTTCACTCTCTAGTTCATATTTTCATTATTCTAGCTTGCCGAATTAATTTATTTTTAGTTTTAATTAGTTAATTAAATCACTTAAATTTATCAATTAAATAATAGAGAAAGAGTTAATACTAGTACTTTTAGTCCTTAAGGGATCGACACTCGATACTCTTACGTTATACTATACTCGATAAGTGCACTTACTTATTCGATCTATAGGTGTTGACCTCAAACTATATCAAATTTTTGGCGTTGTTGCCAAGGATTAAAATATTAAGAACACTTTATCTCTATTAATTTAGATAATTTCTCCTTTTTGTAATTTTTTCCTTCGCTTTATTTTACCCTTCTTGTTTTAGTTTCATTTTTTAATTTTGTTGTGGGCTCTACACTTTTCAGGAACTTTAGCAGTGTATGACTTGAAGCAACAAAACTGAGCTACGAAGACCCTGAAATAGAGATAACTTTCCATCAGAATTTAAGGTAAAAGCATCAAGAGAAGGTTGAGCATAATCAAAAGATAGTAATCATGGCAGATTGTTAGATGACTATGTTTGACTATGCCAAACTCACTGTGACAAATACTGGAACAAGCATAGTAAAACTCACTGTTGCAGCCAATAATTTTGAAATTAAGCCAAACATCATTCAAATGTTGCAACTAGATATGAATGGATGAGATTCATCATTTGGCTTTTAGGTGATTTTGATGGTGGTTGTTTTACTGATTCAGTGGAGGTAGCAGTATGCATTGACGAGTCTTTTGGTTCAGGTTAGGCAGGAAATTTTTCAACTTTTAATTTTTTATAGAACAGGTCTGTGGCTAGGCCATGGTGTTCAAGTTTGGCAATGGTTGGAATGTGAAGTGAAGGTGGTTTAATTGGTGGGGCTCTAGGTAAAGGTATTTCAAGTGGATCTTGGTATTTTGGTCTAGAGGCTTCAAAATCCTTCTCAATTCTTTCCAGCTGAGATTTCAGCTTTTGAATTTCTACTGCCTTTCTTTGGATTTCTTCTGCTTGGGCTTTTTGAGTCACCAATTGCATTGTCTTTTTATGCTTTTCTTCAACCTAGATTTGTAAACGAATCATCAGCTCATAAACATCTCGCTAATGCTCACTTAGCCTTTCATCAACCTTATGAACTTATTGAGATACCCTTTCTACCTTGGACTCTATGTTTTTGAGAATCTTGTTCTAAGCCTGCGCATTAGTTGACTGCCAATTAAGCACGGCTTCTGCCGGAGCTATACTCAATGACTGTCCTTTTGCATCAACTCCGATAGGATTTTTTATATGGGCCATAGTCCTGATTTGGGTATTAAGGTTAGTTTGATCAGGTAATGGTAGAAAATCTTCCTCTGTAGGTTGGTACATACAGAGTTATGGTGTTTGTGTAAGACTAGGTGTTTTGGGTATCCATTTCATGCTTTGTGAGGCACAAGAGGTAGGTGTTTGGTTTTGAGGTTGTTTGCGGATTGGCTCTTTTGGTGTGGATGGTAGTACATGAGGGACTGGTGGGGAATTTAATAGTTCTTTATTTTTAGTATGTTTAAGGTTGGTTTTATTATTAATTGAGTCTAATTTGGAGAAAAATTATAGATGATGTGTCACTTTTGGTTTGTATTTTGCGATTTTATAGAAAATCCTGGAAATTGAAGTTGATTAATGAATTACGAGAGTTTTTCTGGATGAAATTGTATAGTTTCAAAAATTTAGGGATCAAATAGAAATTTGATAGTTTAAGGCCAAATTTTGATATTTTCTAAACAAAATTTGAGTCCAATCCTAATTCAGATTGCAAAGAACTGTGCGGAATATTTGGAGAATTATAAGCACCGGGTCCTATTCAAAATATAAGAGATTATTATTAGTTTTTTTTCTTAATTGATGAAGGAGTATATTTTTCCTATTTTGAGGGAGAGTAAAAAGAGTATAAATAAGAGGAAGAGAATTCTAAAAAGGGAGAAGTCTTTGGTTTATTTTTATTTTTTTAGAGAGATGTCTTTTGTTTATTTTTATTTTTCTGGAGAAGAAGCTTCCACAAGAGGAGAATTATTAGTCATCCATCAAGCTTGAAGAGAATTGGAGAATACAAAGATTTTATCATGAAAAATTTTTTATTTTATTTTCTTTTTATTTTGATGTTGGCTAGTAATTCTATTATGAACTAAATTGGTTGGACACTTGGGTATGATGAACCCTAAGATAAGTTTTGAATTGTGATTTTCTTTAGATAATAAAATCTTTTCATTATTTTATGAAATTCAATTGTGTTTGCTCTTTATTTCTTTGAATTGATATATCAGGTATATTGATTATTGTCTTACAATTCTTTAAACTTGGATTGAGAAATCAAACTATTGAATAAATTTAGCACAATCGAAAGGGGTTACATGTGCCCCTAGAGATAGGATAACATAAATCCTCTGGATTAATGTTAAACCTAATAGTGAAATTCAATGAATTATAATGCAATTTTAGGGGTTTTAATTAGGAAGAGATTTCAATTAATCAACCTAAAATTAGTTGTTAACTATCTTGAGAAAGAATTTAACATACTAACGGGATTTCTACAGTTCCATATGTATTAAATTAGATTGTATTATCGGAAAATCAATTCCTTAACAAATCTTAGGGGGATTTAATATTCAAGTATCATTTGTCATATCGATCAACTTTTTCCACTTTTTAGTTCATATTTTCATTATTCTAGTTTATCAAATTAATTTATTTTAGTTTTTATTTAGTTAATTAAATCACTTAAATTTATCGATTAAATAATAGAGAAATAACTAATATTAGTACTTTTAGTCCTTGAAGGATCAACACTCGATACTTCTACGCTATACTATACTCGATAGGTGCACTTACCTATTTGATCTATAGGTGTTGGTCTCGGACCATATCAACAACTAAGGCCATAATTATTTTAAAGGAATCTTTAGATGAAACAAGGGATAAAGTCTCATTATAATCAATATCCCCACGCTATAACTTTAAATTTCTTGACCTTTCCTTTACAATCCTTCTTGGTTCTGAATACCCATTTATATCCTATAGGCTTATGATTAGAAGGAAGTTCCACCAGTTCCTAAACTTCGTTATAACTCATTGATGCCATCTCGCCTTTCATAGCATTAATTCACAAATCAGAATGAACACTATTAAAAACATCATTATAAGATACAAGATCAATAACATGACTTATATAACAATCACCTTCACCAAGATAAAGCTCATAATTATATAGAATTGTTGACCTTTTCACCCTAATAGACCTTCTAACAAGTAATGCTTCAACTACAATAGGCTCTAGAGGATTCTCAGTAGGAGGAGGAAGATCAACTACACTCTCACCATCACCACCTACTTGAATAGGAACCCTTATAATCTTTTCATGAGATGAAGGTAAAGGAATGGTTGCAGTTTCACTTTCTACATCATGAATAAGTGGTTGAGAAATATCTATATTAGCAACATCCATCTCAAAAACTTTGCAGTCATGGACTCTACAATCTTCATGCCATGTATAGGACAATAGAACTTCTATCATTTAGAATAGGCTAAGTACCCAATAAAGTAACAACGAGTAGTTCTAGAGTCAGTCTTTTTCTCACTTGGATTATATATTCTAACCTCAGTAGGACAACCCTAAACACGAAAATGGTTCAAACTAGGTTTTCTACCAGTCAACAACTCAAAAGGTGTTTTAAATACATATTTACTAGGGACACGATTCAAAATATAAAGGCAGTTTTAATAGTCTCACCCCATAAGAATTCAAGTAAATTAGACCTACTCATCATGGTCCTTATCATATCCTTCAAAGTATGATTGTGCTTTTCAACGATACAATTTTACTCAGGACTACCAGACATGGTATATTAGGCAACTATTCCACACTCTTGCAAATATTTGGCAAACAATCTCATATATTGCCCAGTCTCATCATATTTGCCATAATATTCACCCCTACGGTCAAACCTCATAATTTTAATGACTTTTCCTAATTATTTCTTAATCTCAGTTTTGAAAATTTTAAACATTTCAAATGCATCAGATTTCTCCTTTATAAAGTATAAATAGCCATAACAGGAAAAATCATCAATGAAGATAATAAAATATTTATTGCCACAAATAGTAGGTAAATGAGGTCTACTAATGTTAGTGTGAATAATCTTTAGAAGATCTGAACTTCTATTAGCACCTTTTTTTTTAGTCTTAGTCAGTTTACCTCTTATGCAGTCCATACAAATATCTAAATCCTTAAAATCAAGAGAAGGAATAATGTCATCTTTCACTATTCTTTCAATTCTATCTCTAGATATATGACCTAAACATTTGTGCCATAATGAAAAGGATTTTTCTTTAGCTAAGGATCATTGGGTCACAATATTGGCTTTACAAGAAGGTCCACAATTACTAGTATCATCCAAACACAATCTATATAAATTATCAAACAAAACACATTTACCAATCAATTTAGAGTTTAAAAACATATTAGCTCTTCCATTACCAATAGCAAAATGATATCTAATTTTGTCTGAAATAGAAACAAAAACCAAGTTTCTCCTAAAATAGGGAACATAAAAGATGTTCTCTAAAACAAGACAAAATTCAGACTCTAATGTCAACCTAACTACTTTAACTTGCTCAACATTTATCTCTAAATTATTCCCAACTCCAAGTTTGGACTCCCTTTCACTTGACTTTCATTTGCTTATGAACCCCTGTAAGGTAATAACAATATGAACAGTTGCACCACTATCAAGCCACTAAAAGTTTGGCCGTGCATCAACCATATAAGATTCAAAGTAAACATAATCCAAAGGAATACCTTCTTCTTCTTTCTTCTTTAGTCAAGCTGTGAAATTATGACAATCATTTTCTCTTATGACCTTATTTATGATAAAAGAAACATTTTACCTTACTCTTATGGATAATTCCAGAATCACCTACCTTTTTGGTCAAACTACCATCATGCCATTTAAAATTTTGATTCTTCTTAGGAGCATAATAATTAGGTTTAGACTTACCCTTATCCTTTTAGGATCAGCCTTAGGTTATGTCACTAGCGTGACAACCTCACCCTTTTCTTTCTTAATTTTCTTTTCTTTAACATCACATTTAGTTATAAGGTCATTAATAGTCTAGGTAGTGTTTTAGGTGTTAGAGGCAGTCTTGATTTGGCTAAATTCAAGAGACAAAATGTTTAGAGCTTGATGATCTATGAATTCATTAGAAATCTCAAGTTTAAGACCCTTAAGTTTGGTTTAAAGATCAATCATATTTAGAATGTAATCTCTCACACTCCCATTATAGTTGTATTTCATACTGGTTAACTGACTCATAAAGCTCCCAGTCTCAGTCTTATCAAATACAAAGTATCTATCTTCTACAGCAGCAAGAAAAACTTTGACAGTAATATCAGTGGACAAACTACTCCTAAGGTATTCATGAATAGTTTTCCTCATGAACATAAGACTAAGACGATTAGATCTCTCCCACTTAGCATGTAATTCCTTTTCCTCGATATTGCTTTCACAGGTGGGTTTAGCGGGTTCATCCTCATAAAGGGCATAATCTATCTCACCCATTTCCAAAACAAACTGAATGTCCTTCTTCCACCTCTTAAAGTTTGTGCTAGTCAAGAGTTTAACAATCGTAATACTATTATTGAGACTAAAAGAGACTGTTTGAGATAAAACAAAAGTATGTATTAGAATTGGGCTATGTACAAAATTAAAGTTATAATTTAGACAATCTAGAAAATTTTGGATTCATTACATATTTCTTTTTGGGCAGAACATGCACATGCAATAAAATTTCTAGTTATGAAGCACATAATCGAGATTACACCAGTTTTCGAGAAATCTATCCTCTTTGGGCAGACAAACTCTATAGACTAATGCAACTCTTAACACAAATAACTTTATTCCAACACTCACTCTCAAAATTAATGCATCCAATAACCCCTTTTGGGTAGGTTATTACATACATTAATTTAGAATTATCTCTTAGGGAAAAATTAAAAATAACTCTACGAAATTCAATGTATATTCTACTTTGGTGGTAACACCCATATCAACCCATAAAATTATTTTTAATTAGAGATTAATAAAAGCCCAATTAAAATATATACCAAACACAAATATATACTTCAAACCTATATAAGGTACCAAACATAATATACCTTAATTTTAAATACATGATTATTGTCTCATATATATACAAATCAAATATTTATTACTTATTTATTTATTTATTACAAACCTAATATCACTAAATTATAAACTGGCAATTAACTATATATAAACCACACACACACACACATAAATATATATATATATATATATATATATATATATATATATATATATATATATATATATATATATATAAAAAATAAAAAAAAAAAATAAAAAAAAAAAAAAAAAAAAAAAAAAAAAAAAAAAAAAGCGAGATTTTTTTTTTTAATATAATGA
>CATIWR010288265.1:0-33722 GCA_949677035.1 Omphalea diandra
CATTCCTTTCGACCAACTTTCTTCTCTCTTTAATCTTCAAGTCGATAAAAATATCCCTTTTATAATCTCTGCACTTGATGTTATTTATTCTAAATTTTGGTTGAAAATTTCAATTTAAACCAAACACGACCCAAAATCCTCCCTAACCAAACACATTAAGACCCTACGCATTTGGATACTCCATCGTATCATCACTTTTTCAGTAACGCTAGGGGTGATGGTAACGAGAAAGTATCACAGAAAGACTTGGCATTTCTTTTCTACCTTGCCAAAAATAAACCAATTCAAACTGGCTGGTATCTTGTGGATCAATTGATTCACATGAGTACTAAACCCAAGAGCCAATTTCTTTTAACTTTACATACCACAACCATTTGCCATTTATAGGAGCACTTAATGAGGAAAATGAGAAATTCCTCACCAATAAACTTCTCCCTTCACAAAACTTCCTTAATCTCACCTACCTTATCAATGCCAAGGCTATTCATCTGGACACCTATGCCTATATTCTAGGTGCCATTAGAGCAAAGAAAATGGACTCTTCACAAGAGGAAAAGACTAACTATTGAAGAAAGAGCTCCATCCATTCCTCTTCAACCAAAGCCTAAAGTTAAATTCTTCATTGCAACCATCAACAACAAGCTTGACAAGTTGATGAGGATGATAAAAAGGAGATTTTTGTTCTTATCTCATCTTCATAGTGATATGGTTGATTTGCAAGAGAAGTTAGGAGTCCCTTCTTGCCATTTTCCAGACTTCACAGAGTCTGGTGATACTTATGAAGAAGAAGTCACTGATGATATTGAGGATGGAGATGACACTAAAGGTGAAGATTAGGGTGAAGATGAAGACTTTTCTGGAGATGATTCTCCCACTTTTTAGTTTAGGATATATTTTGTATCTTTTCTTTTTGGTACAAAAATATGTGATCCCACACAACTTTTTTCCAAGTTTTTATATATATAAAAGGTTGTTTCTTTAAAATTCTGTGTTATGTGCTTGTTTTACTTCATTTGTTTATGCATTTGCTCCCTATGCTTACTTAACTACTTATACATGTATTCTTTTTCCTTATGAACCCTCTTTTTGATCTTGCCAAATGGAGAAAGATAGAAAGAATCTAAGTATAAGGGAGAGAAAATAACTTGCAAATTATAACATAAGTTGAAGGGAGCATCATACTATCATACTTAGGATTTTTAGAAATTTTACTTTGAATGATTGAATGTCATACTTAGGAATTTCACCTTAAGTATTCATTGAATCATATTACACTCCAACTTGATATTTTTGCATTATTTTCCCTTAGGATCAATATAGGTCATCAAAATAAAAAAAGGGAAGATTGTTGGACTAGGATGGTTAATCCTAGGTCTTAGACCTCTATTGATTTTGACAAAGAAGATTGATCATGTCTAATGTTTTAATTGAGTGTTGTTTTGTAAAAATTAAACTATTTTTTCCATTGAAAGTTAAAAGGATTACATAATCTTCAAGAAGACAAAGTTCATCTAAATTTGAGGTCAGTGGTATGCAATTCGCAAACGTGACCTAGTTCAAAAAAAGGGTGAAACTCGGCCAAAAGGATTCGCGAGCATCATTGCTGTCATGACTCATCCAAAGATGGGAGTGCTAAAGTCATAGATGAATTCGCGGAGTGTGTCACACCTCAGTAATGATCGCAACTTTCAAAGTGATTGAAGAGGAAAGCCAGTCCACAATCATAACATGTCAAATGTCCTAAGAATCCATTGAAGAATAAAATTCGCGAAGGCAACATTTTAGGTAGTGACCACGATTCAAGAAGAAGAAGAAGAATGTCTTTCAAAAGGAAGAATTTGCATCCTCATTTGTGCCATGTACAATGAAGAATCACGACTACTACTTTTATGCGCAGTTAGAACACAACGACTATATTTTCCTGATGGACTAAAGAGAAGCTACCACGTGAACTAGCCGTTAGACACAAACAGGTTTTTCTGCGGCAATTTTTGGCTCCCATATGGAAATTTGGATTTTGTGACTGCGATTGACTAGTAGTAACCATGACTCCTACCTGACATACAATTAATGCAGAATCTGCCTAGCGTGTCTTGCAGATTTGTTGAGCTTTAAAGTCTAACATCTCTTTAGTGGGTATATGGTATAAATACTCTACCAAACAGTGATAAATAAGATAGAGAATTCATTGCTTGTATTAAAGCTCTCAATCTTTGCTACTCATTTTCTTCTCTTCTTTATGAGATTGTAAGTGTTGGGTGTGAGCATTAAACACCAAGTGTAAAGGTTATAGTGTGAGCCTATGAAAACACTTAAGAGAAGTTGTTGTGTGAGCCTTAAAAACACATAGTGTAAAGGTTGTTGTGCGAACCTTGAAAACACACAATGTAAAGGTTATTGTGTGAGCCTTGAAAACACAAAGTGTACAAGTTAGGTGTAAGCTTTAGAAACACCATTATGACTTAGTGAAACACCCAATTGCAGAGAATTGGGGAATGGACATAAAGTCGGTTATACTCGAACCACTCTAAATTATGTGCCTATTTTTTCTAATCTTCTTTATCCTTTGCTCCTTTTTTTTTTTACACCAATTCAAGCCCCCCCTTTTTAGTGACTAGGGCCAACATCATGGTTGCAATTTTGTTAAATATCTATTTTATACTTTGTTTATGGCTAAATTATAAATTTCATAAGTAGTTAATTTTACCAAATGTCATCAAGTATGTGACTTGACAGTAAAACCTTTAGGTGTTAAATATTCTATTCTAAATTATTCCTAGTGGGTCATTATTATTGAGATAGTAATGAATGAATAAAAGTATGTGTTTGATTGATAACTATGTTTTACTAGTCATGTTTGATTGATGACTATGTTTTACTAGTAATGGATATGTGATATTAAGTCAAACACATAGATACATTTTTACGAAACATTGTATTTGACCGACCCACTTTGAGAGCATTGCATGGATAAAAAATCATATGTGGTTCTCTTGCCATAATATTAACTTAATCTTCTAACTTCAAAATCACCATGGATTTCAATATGATGAACTTCAAGTTTTGATACAGTCCAACATTATCTTTAATTGAATGATTATATAAACTGATATTAGACATGAAGTAAATCAATAGAGGAATATGAATGATTGAGAATAAATTTTTCCCTCATATATTTATGAGAAATGCATCTTAGGCCCCTCAATAAGTTAGAATAAAGAGATTGAATGGTTATGTGTAACTGAATTGATAAAGGTTATTAATGTCATTTTATATCAATCTTCCTGGAGGTCAAGAAAGAATTGAATTGTACAAGGATGACATAATTCATGTCTTATGTTCAATTGAGATATAATGTGACAAAAAGATTATAATACTATTTGTAAAATAGGTTAGGTCAAATCATTACCCTTCACATAATTTAGGTAGTCATAATATCTTGCTTAAGGCCACTTATGTCTTATAGGTCAGCAATAGGTTTTAACCCACTACCAACATTATGTGAACCTACAAGGTCACACATATAAAATAAGCCTAAAAAGAAAATTATATTTGCTACTCTCTTCATATATATATATATATATATATATATATATATATATATATATTAAGATAAATAAATATATTGTCTTAATATTTTAGATATCCTTTTCATTTTAAAGGTGAAATAAAAAATTAGGTTATCTAGTTATCTATATCTCTAAAGCTACCGAGTTAGCATATATATCTAAACAATTAAGATTTATTAATGTTAGGGTTTTCTAAAAATTGATGACGTTATTCACATTAACTTTAGAAAATGTTGAGAAAGAGAGAGAGAGAGAGAGAGAGATCAGAAAAATAACCTTGGTGCTAGCACACCTTCCTTTTGGAATGCCTATTTATATGGATACATGCAAAGGGTGATCACCCTTTGGTGGCATCTTGATGCGACTCCAAGCTCAAAATTTGTTGTTATCGGTGTAAACGACCTTTCTACCTTCCAACTTTCTTGCATCTCTTATTGGAATTGGTCAAGCTTTTACATCATTTGTTTTCATTTTAATAGAATCGTATGGATCCTTAGTGGGTCTTTATGTAGAAAATTTTATTTTTTTTATTGTGCTTATTCTATAAAACCCAATATTGATTTCTAGTTTATTGGATAAAGTAATAATTCATATAAAAAGTTCTTAGGGTAAGTCTCATAGTGGGTTATTTATCAGGTTGATAAGAGGAAGGAAGTTCCAAAGAAAAGCATATGGAAGGAAAGCAATGACTTATGAAAGGCAAAAGCCTCAATGATAGTAAAAGACTACTAAGGGGGAAGAAGTCCTAAAGAGAGCTTATAGAAGGAAAGTGATGACCTTGAGAAAGACATTAGCCCTTGTGATAACAAAAGGCTAATAACAGGGAAGAAGCTCTAAAGATAAGCTTATGGAATGTAAGTGATGGCCATGCATAAGGCATAAGCCTTAGTGATTGCAAAAGGTGACTAAAGGGGAAGAAGTCTGAAAGAGAAGCTTATGGAAGGCAATATCCTCATGAAAGGCATAAGCCATAGTGGTAGTGGAAAGTTGATAAGTGGGAAAAATACTCTAAGAGAGGATTGTGAAAGGCAAATGATGACACTATGTAGGTAAAAGCCTTAGTGACAATGAAAGGTAGCTTGGGGGAAGTGTCTTAGAGAAAAGCTTATGGAAGGCATGTGGTGATCCTATAAAAGGTATAAGCCTTTATGATAGAAAAATGCTTTTAAGGTGGAAGAAAGTCCCAAAAGAAGCTTATAGAAGTCAAGTGATGACCCTTTGTATTGAACTTCAAGGTTTCAAGTCTTGTTTTGATTATTACAAAGAAGTTTAAAAGCTAATATTTATCCAAGTTATTTGTGTTAAAACTTACAGGTATTACAGGTATATCAAATTTTTGGACTATGATGATTGGAGAAGAAATCGTGGTTGGAAACTCAAAGTATTAGAGAGTGAAGGTTAAAGTAAACTCTACTTGACAAACCACCGGGTGTTGTCTTCATCCAACAAGCATTATGGACCTATCAACCGACATTGAAGATATCATAATAGGTGTTAGAGGAACACTTCAACTAAAGTATAGCTTTTTAGACCTTCCAATGAGTGTTGCCTATATTCCCAATAGGTATTGGACAATTGCTCTGACATGGCTATGTATATTGAACTTTGCAATAAGCATTGCATTTTCATAATGAGCATTGATCTTGTCCTTACAATAGGCATTATGCTTTCGCAATAGATGTTGAACAAAGTACCTTAGTTTAAGCAAAAATATCTATAGTCCGAGATGGGCATTGGTCCATCTCAATAGGCATTGCTCTCTAAATTCAGTAAAAGTCTCTAGACCCCCTAATGAGGCATACTAAAAATCTCAACAGGCATTGAGCGCATCCAATAGGCATTAGAAGTTTATCAATGAACATTGGTAAAATGCTCCAGTTTGAGCTTTGAGTAGTGGACCCCTCAATGAGGGACAATCATATCTCAACGACATTAAAGGTGTTCCCAATAGGCATAATCAAATCATCTAATAGTCATTGACGGATGTGTGTATACCTTGAAAAATAAAGCATCAAGTTCATACTTTCAGGGAATCAATAACAGACATTGATCCTCCTCGAATGAGCATTGATATTAAAAAGTAATAACCATTGTTTTTATCTAATGGCCATTAAAGAAAAGTGATTTAGGCTTTGTAAAAGTTAAAAAAGGAGCCTTGAGTTAAGTTCTCTTTAATAGCTAGTCCTAATGAGCATTTTGTAAAAGCCAACGACCTTTAAAGATGTATTTTGATTGATAACCACCTATTTGTGTGAAAGCAATGATGGTTGACGACTTAGCAATGGCCATGGATATGTCTTAATGGGCGTTACTTACTCCTAGATGTAATGTGAAGTGATAACTTTCTCCCAAACGACTAGTTCTTTATTCATAGTATAAAAGGACATGCTCTCAATAGAAATATATAGATAACTAGTCCATTTAATGAGTATTCCATTATGAAATATTTTCTCAATAAAAAAGGTGAATGAAGAGTGATCTAGTAATAAAAAGAAGTTAACTTTTCAAAGCTTGAAAAGGTTATCTTTAAAACAAAGTTTGAAGGGTAAGCTTTTTAGAGATTCTCTTCACACTCTCAACCTCATCAATCATATTTTGTGAGAAGTATTTTTAGTGCCTTTATTACTTCAGTGAAAAAGTTCTTCCTCCTTCATAAATTGTTGTATTTAGTTTGAGTAAACCTTAGGTTGGGAAATCTTAAAAATACATCTTGTGTAAGGTTTAAGGTAGTACCTGAAAATTACTTTCGGTTAAAGTTACTTGTAAGAGGTTGATAGAGCTTGAAAATCTATCACTTGTAAAGGCTTGGTAAGTACCCAAAAACTTTCTAGTGTAAACATTGTTGATAGCACATTGAACCATTAAGATAGTGAAGGCTCTAGTGGAGATACTAAAGGAGAGGATGTAGGCCAATTGCATCAAACCTTTATAAATCTTGTGCGTTGATTTTTCATCTTTTTCAAACTTTAATTTTAATTATTAATACTTGCCATTGCCTTATTCAACCTCCTTCTATGGCACCAAGGGACAACATTTTGAAAAGTAGAAACCTTAATGGTAGCAAAAGGTTATTAAGACAAAAAAGTCCTATAAATAATCTTATGTAAGGGAAGTGATAACCTTACTAAAGGTAAAAGCATTAGTGATAGTTGAAGGCTACTAAAAAGGAAGAAGTCCCAAATAGAGGGTTATCGAAGGCAAGTGATGACCTTGAGGAAGGTAGAAGCCTTTGTAGCAGTAAAAGACTGTTAAAGAGAGGCTTGTGGAAGGAAAGTCAGGACCTTATGGAAAGAAAAAACCTTAGTAATAATAAAAGATTGTTAAGGGGGGAAAAAGCCTAAAAAGAAGCTTGAAAAGGGCAAGTGATGATCTTACTTAAAGCAAAAGCACTAACACGTACTAAAAGCTATTCAAGAGGCATTATATCTTTTTGTATCATTCTTTCAACATTTAAATTTGCATTGAATTCTTTTTATATGACTTATACAATAGTCATTTCATCAAAATGTAATTTTTAAAGCTTACAAAATAGAGGGACAAACTATAAGCACTAGATTTTAGGATTATTAGGTTATAAGCCATATGATAAGAATCGTATTTAATTCATTCCAAAGGAATGAGGATAATAAGGCTAAAAAGATAGGACTTTGCTTGGTGAAACCTTAAACCAAACCTACCTAATAAGAATTTAAGCCATAGTATTCCACTCAACTAGAATAAGGTGGATGTACAACTAACTTAGATGGCTATACAAATGACTAATATAGCTATTAAGGCAACCTTAAATGAATCAAAATAGTTGGAACCTTCTAATACTAAACACTATTACTATAGTTATTCAACTAAATTTTAATTGTAAAAATAATTTAAAACCTTAATTTTTAGAGAATTCCTTATCCTTGTCCCTTATTATAAGATGTAGGAAGAGATTGGATGTTATATGTGCACCTAACATATGTGTACCCCTCTCCTTCATCTATAAATAATAGAGGTAAAAAAGATCAATTTTCCTTAATAAGACTTTTCCCATTTAATCGTCATAAGTTCTGAAGCACTTAAAATCAAGAAAAATCCAAATACCTAAAGAAAACCCAAGAAGCCAAGCTAAAACCCTTCTTTATCTTTAAAAGCTCTATTCTCATTAGTTTGAAATCCACCAAAAAGGTATCTTCTAAGGGTAAAGTTTACCCTTAGGCCTCTTATCTACTCACATTTTTCATTTTTGGAACTAAGCATCAATCATCCTTTAGGGATTGTCTCATAAGTCCCAAAAGTCTATATACCTCTACTGCTCATAACATTTACCTTATCTCTTTTAGTTTTATGTTTGGGTCTTTTTGTCTTAGCATTATTGTTTTCCATACTATGGAGGGAGTAATTAAATCGATTTTAATGGGCAATGACCTATGTTTTGATTATTTTTATTTACTTCCTTATAAAAAGGTTTTCTTCACCTCTTTTTCATCTTATGTTTATGTATATAATTCACCCATTATCTTTATCATGTCTTTATATATATTAGCATGGTTTACACTCATGTTGCATACACCATATATTACTCTTCTTTATGTAGTCTCAAAGATGCCCTAAAAAAGGGGGGTTAAATACAATATCAAGAAGTTTAAAGCTTTTTTAAGAAAAGTAGAGTGAATCAATCATATAAAAATGTAAAGATTTATAAAGGTTAGACTCCAACCAAGCCTACGTGCTTCCTTATGAATCCATTAAAGATTTTCATTAATAGCTTGCAAGTGTTTAAGACTTCACAAGGTGAACTTTTGAGAACCATTTAAAAGCCTTTGACACATAGTTTACAAGCATTATTTTTGCCTTATCCCAAGATAGTTTACAAGTACTATCTCAAACCTTTCATAAAGAAATGGTTTCTCTAACTTAAAAATTTCTCATATAAAAATTAAAACTAAAGTAGAAAGGAATACTCTTACACTCAAACCCTTTTACTAATGATGTTTATGAACACCTTTATTTTGAAGTTTCACTCGAACAAGTAGATTCTTACTTGCAACTCATATCCTTTTATCGACTATCAAGGGGTCAAGAGGATGAGGTTCATACATTGGCACAACTCCATTTTTATAGCACATGTTTAGGCTCATTGATAGACCATTTGAAGGCTTTATAATGTATAGAAACCTTTATTAAAATGATGTGGCCAAGTGTGACATCATCCCTGAATAACACTGGAGTCGCCACTCGACTTTGCTCAAGATAAAAGTTTAGGCAAAGGGTATTTTGAGCCTAATAAGTCATCTAGAAGGTAAATCCATTTCACCATATTAGATAGAGTTTGGGAATTGGGTATGACATGGGAAATAGGTTAGGCATCCTTAAATTGCTAAAATTTTAAGATATAGTCATCTAGTATTTCTAGTTCATAATTATAATTTTACACTAATTATTTAATTAGTCCATATTAAGTGACCCTAGAACATTCACGTGGTATATTATCAATCATTCACCACATTCAAATATTTATAATTAATCACCAACGGGAGTGGTACATAAATGAGCATAATGGGGATTAACATGTAATTAACCTAAGTAAACATATAACATGCATTAATTTAGCCTCCTAACTTATAAAAAAAGCACATATAAATCCCAAAAAGGAAAGTAAAATAGTAAACAAAATAGCCTCAAAGCCTATTCAAAACAACTAAGATGCACATATAAGTCTTGATAGAACATTCTACCTTACCCTTAGCCATTAGTGGTTTTAGTCTATCTAGTCCCTAATCTTTAAGGTCACTTACCATGCTAAAGGTTGGTTAAAAGCCCTAATGCTACTATCAATATTCATTATTAATCATGTGAAACAAAAAAACAAAGCATAATATATGATAATAAGGTGCAATAACAATAATAAAGAAGATGTAACATGGTGAATATGTAAATGGAGACTAAAATGCACCAAAGTAGAATGTAAATACCTTAATAAAGGTTATAAAGATCCTCCATGAAGGAGTTCTAAGAAGGTTAGGAATGTTAAAGGCATAAAAAAGAGTATCCATAGCTATATGTTAAGGCTTGAATGCTAGGCAAAATAAAGAGACAATCAAAATAACAAAAGAACAAAAATAAACTAAAGAAAAACATGACAAATGAAGAAAATGGTGGTCTTTGGAATGCATGTCCTCTTCCCATTTATCATGGATCTACCACCAAATTCTTCAAAGGGGATGGATAAGCCAAGAAAGCTATAGAGAAGTTAGTTTAGGATCTTCTAAACATGTGTAACAAAGGAAATGGTAAAGGATTTAAGTTAATTTTAATCATCCATATAACAATGGTGAATCTAGGGGTCATAGGGGTTACATGCCTGCCATTTCATGTTCACCCATAATTAAACACATAAAACAAAAAGAATAATGTAAATAAGGCATAAAGAATACAACCACACAAGTCAAATTAAGCATCTTTGATGATCTTAGCCTCAAGAATGAGGAATAAGGGTCATAGGTCTATATAACCTACCTCATTTCTATTGTAAAAGGCTTATAAAACTAGGAGAAAGTTATTTAGTGCATAATTTACACATATTTCATAGATAATTCCTTTTAAATATTGATTTTATTATATTAAGTTTATATGTGGAAAGGATTAATGGAAGTAAATTTATATTTTTTAGGTTTAAAAAGGGAAGAAGTGGCCAAAAGCATGAAAGAAACCATGATTGTTTTATATTCTCAATTATTGAGCACTACTTAATATTTTAGGCATAACTCCCTCTAAAGAACTCTAAACGAGGTGATTCAAGATCCATTGGAAAAATAAGGCATAGGGCCAAAACTTTTATGTTTTATGTTTGAGATAGTTCGACCATCTTCATGGTAAAAAACGGGTCAAAACTAAGAACAACTGTGCTACCTCTAGAGATAGCCATGCTCCTTCCAAGCACAGCTATGTGCATAGTTGTGTGCCATCAAAATAGAAAGTTGAGACCATGACATAGCTAAAAGACACAGCCATGCTTGAGGAATCACAAAAAGACATGTTTTCCACATGGCCATGTGCTAGAAAATGTAAAAAATGGGATTTTGAAATCTTATCAAATTTCTTCCTTTTCCAATTTACCAAGCTTCCTACTTAGTAAATACCTCAAGAGCACTATTTAAGGAGGAAAAACCCATCAATAATAAAGTAATAAGGGAGGAACAATCATAAAATAATCACTAGAAAGCCAAGAAATCAATGAAGCAAAGATTTAAGAGCAAAGAGGAATAAGAGGACAATCATTTAAGAGCTTTAGAAATTGAAGTCCATGCCTTCTAATATTATTAGTTTGATTGTTTCTTCTAATTTTTCTTCCATTATGAGCTAATTTTATGTATGTTAGGGTTATAGATCGATTTTGTTTAACTTTTTTGGTTTTCTAATATATTTTCTTTTGATTTTATTCATTATTGTGTTAATAATGATTGTGTGCTTATTACTATTGATTAAAGGGCCCTTAATCATGTTGAGTTTTATGAATTGACTATCAAGGGATGCTTTTCATGAAATGAACCTTATATGATTCACTTAATCTATTATGTGTAGAGAAACCTTAATAGTATATTATTATCACTTGGATCTTGTATTATTTGACAATAACATGATGTTTAACTATTGTGTTGATAGACCTTTTAGTTTAACATGTTTTTGTATGTTAGTTAATACTCAGAGAGATTAATTAATCACCTAAGTGATCTGATAGTAACGTCAAATGAATGAACAAATTAAATGAAAGATTATAAGCTATAAGTTGTTAACAAGTAAAGTTGAACCCCTAGCTAACTTCTTCAATTGATTATTTTCTTTGCAAATTCTTTGTTTATAGTTTATTAAGTTTTACTTTTTAGTTTAAACCATATTTCAAATAGGTTTTCTAGATAATCCAAGGAACCTAAAGCTTATTACTTATTGTATGATCATTATGGAAATGATATTCATACTCGTATACACTTTATTACTTAATGACCTATGCATTTGTAGTTCAAAGGGTTATTTATATAGCACTAACTTATGTCAATCAAGTTTTTGACATCATTACCAAGGATTGATTACATTAATACTAAATTGTCTTTATAGTAATCTATAATTTTCTTTTTATTTTTGTATAGTTTTTTTCTTATTTTTTTTCTTATAAATAAATAGAACTTTAAGACATGGATTCGATCAAGACATTATAAGCTTAGGTATCTACCTTCCTAAGCAAATAAATCCAATGACTTACAATATGGTTTCATCTTCTTTATCACAAATGGTACGCAAATTGTGTGGGGAGATTAACACCCAATAATACTTACTATAATACCTAGAATCTTGGTTGGCAAAACCACTTTAATTATTCTTAACATAATAACAATTTTTTGAACCCTAATCTTCAACCTCCTCCTATTCTTCATCAATCACTACTCTATCAGCGCCAAGACGATGAGTCTATCCTTAAAAGCATATTAGAGAAATTCATCACCAAAATTGATGCTAGGTTAGAAAACTAAAAAGAGATGATAAGGAGATTAAATGAACAACTAGAAAACTATTCTTCTTTTTTCCATTCCCTTGAGATTCAAATGGGACAAATAGATAATAATTTAAACTTTAGATCTCATGAGACCTTACCTAGCACCATCAAACTATTCTTATGGACCAATTCTGGAGATTACATTTAGATGCAGTGAGGAGATCAATTCAAAGGTGAAAAAGGAGGAAGAAACCAAGAATGAAGAAAACGAGGATAAAAAGCTAATTAAGGAAGATAACCTAAAGGAGGGAACTAATCTTTATGTGCCTTATATTCCTTTTTTCCTTCAAGATTAAAGAAGCATAAGGAGAATAAAGAGCTCATCAAAAGGAAAACTATAAGAAAAGCCACCTACAAAGGAGGAGAGATACTTGTGGATTAAAGAAAAAGAATATCATGAGCATAAAGTTTGTTATACAAAAGAAGGTGTTTTGAGCTTAAAAAATCTAAACTAGTAAGAGATGAAAGGGATTTTATTGTCAAAGCATGTGAGATAAGTAATACTTCCACTTTTGAACTATGTGACACTAGCCCGTCATCAAAAAAAAAAAAAAAGTCAAGTAAAAAAAGGACTATAGTAAACAGTGTTAGGAGTAATGTTTAAGGTTATATAGACCGGCTAATGGTCTATACTAACCACTACTCGTCTATACAGTTGATTGGGTCTGTTATAACTAAAATTCAAAAAGAAAAAAAAAGGGAGAGTGGAGGGGGAGGACAAGAAAAAGGTTAGAGAGGAAGTACTTAAATGTCTTTTACCCTTAGAGGCACTTTAGTATGTGTATTTTACTTTAACTGCAAAGGAACATAATATTGAAGGCTAGTGCAAAGCTTAGTTTACCTTGAATATTTATGTTGGGTGTTTGTGATTTTTGCTTAGGGGGGGTTTTTTTCTAGGGTTGAAAGGCAATTTTAGCAAAGTTTTATTAGGGTAAAATGGCCTTCCCCTCTCCCTTCAATGGGAGGGACATTTATAGAGGGAGGTAGGTGCAACTAAGCATAATTACTCAAATTACACTATGTTTTTTATTATCTTCTCTCACTCTCTACATATAAGAATAAGAAAAATTTTAAAGAGTAGGGTTCAAAGGTTGTCTGTATAGCCATGGGGATGTCTATACAACCTTTTAAGGTTTTATCACTCATTATTTTGGAAGCTTTTTGCTCATAGACTTTAGCAGCTATCTGTAAATCCCTTAGGAATCTATACAACTCTCTTTAGTTGGTTGTACTACCATCTAAGTTGGTTGTATAGATAACTACTCCTCTATTTAAAAGGCTCTATAGTTTTATTTGAATGGAAAGTGGGTGATGAACTCAATTTATTCATAGTATTTCATTAGGTTTTTAAGATTAATTTATTATTTATTTATGATTAATTTAAGTTATTGTAATTTTAGTTCATATTATTCCTCATACTTGAATGTTATATAGTGATTTTTAAGTGTTTAGCTATATTTGAAGCTGATTTAGACAAAACTGAAACAAGGAAGAAACTATAACAACTAACTTGAAATTTGACTAAGTAAAGAGTTGGAGTGTCCTATCACACCTGCAGTGAAAGTTGCAACCTAAGAGGCATATGCATAAAATGTTCTATTGTGCTTGCAATAAAAGTTGTAAGTTGTAACAGCAAATGAATTGTTGGATGATTTTAAGGCCTAAATTTAGCTATTTCTAGGTCCTAAATAAAGGAAACTTAAGGTTTAATGGTGAATCTTTTGGGGACCCTTTTAGCCATCTTTGGGGATATAAAAAAAGAAGAATGGCATTTTAATCATCTTTTAGAAGGGAGGAACATAAGGATTCAAATTTCAATAATGGACGATTAAAAAATCAAGTGACGCAAATTTTCTCCTATCTTTTTTGTTTCTAATCTAAGTTTTATGGATTTTTTTTATTTCTAATCTAAGTTTTACGGATTCTTTCATACTTATCTTTTTTTTTTTAATTTCTAGTATGGTGAGAGACTAAACTCCTTTCATAAGATTGAGTTTGAACTTATAATGTTGTGATTTATTATTTGACTCTATTTTTATGAATGAATGAGACTGGATTTGATTTAATGGTTATGTGCTTAATGTTTATGAATACTTGGCCATTATTCATATGATTTTAGATGTTAAATGATGTACAAGAGTTGAATTTTAACTTTGGATCATTAATCATTGAACTAAGTTTATTATTGTATATAGATAGATGCATGATTAATAGGATTTAAGGTTAATCACATAGCTTGATATGTTAATATGTAAACCTGGCATGATAATAGGTCTTGTTTCATGTTAACATCATCTTATTATTTTGAGAAAGGTTTAAGAATCTTCAAGATAGCCTCCCCTAATATCATCCATTCATGAAAACATAGAGTCCATTGATTGATCTACATCCATTGTAAGGGATAACTCAGTGCTAAGTCTTTATTTTCATTATCACAATAATGTATTTGCTAACTTTAGCTTTTTTTTTATTTTTAGATTAGCTTTTACATCACAGTGAACTCTAAATAATTATAGTAGTTAGATCGATAGTACTTGATAATACAGTCGTTGTGGATTTCACATTCTTTATACTATAACTTGCACATACACTTGTCTGACCATACATCAGTAGTTTTGATTAAAGACTTTGCCACTTTCTTAGACAATGTCTCCCTTATTCTTTGAAGAAGAATTAAATTAGTTTTTCATCATTGAGCTAATATCTTAAGGACCCAAAATCTAGTGCTTATAATTCTTCTCCTACTTTTTAGGACATTAAAAATGACATTTAAGAAATGGTCATTATATAAGGCATAACAAAGCATTCAACATGAATGTAAATACAAAAAAAGGGATTTGTAAACATGCAATTTCCTTAGCAACTCTTTAGTAAGTACTATGCTTTTTTGTAGCCCTCTAGCAAGTACCAAGCTTCTTGTTAGCCCTCTAGCAATTACCAATGTCAAATACTCACTTTTAGTAGCCCTCAAGAAGGTATTGAGATAGGCTGTCTTACTAGTATTCCTTTAGCAAGTGCTAAGATTCTTGTTAGCGCTTTAGTAAGTACTAAGGTTAAATACTCTGTTCCAGCAACCCTCAAGAAAGTACTAGGATAAGTTATCTTTTTAGTAGCCCTCCAATAAGTATTAAGCTTTTTGGTAGCCCTCTAATAAGTACCAGGACTCTTGGTAGACTTCGAGCAAATACTAATGTTGAATATTGTCTTCTAGTAACTCTCGAGCAAGTACTAGATATGTTGTGTTCTTACCAACCTCTAGCAATACTAAGCTTATTGGTAGCCCTTTAACAAGTACTAAGGTTAAATCTAGCTTCTGACTTGGTATTCTTGTTTTTGCCTTCTACCATCTCTTTAGATTCTCTTTGTTTTACCCTTTGACTTTTTTTTTACTTTTTCTTTCTTTTCTTGGATTCTCCTTTTAGTCTTTCTTTTATTTTTCTCTAAAGTCTTCTCTTAATTCTTTCTCATTTGATTCTATTTTTTATTTTCTCAATTTTGCTTAAGCTACTCTTTTAGTTTCACTTTTTATTTTCTTTTAAGGTTCCTCTCTTCACATAGGTTTAGAAAACACTATTATTATTATTATAAAAAATTGAATCAAAATGAATAAGCTACTTATTCATTTTAAGGATACTACAAGCATACAAGATCATTAAGCTTTATGGTGCTTTGTAAGTTTCACTTTCCCTAGCGATTTGTTAAGTAATTAAGGTTTTGGTTTGCATCGGGCTTGTTTTTCTAATGTCTCTATTCGAATGCTTCTTCTTACACTGTGTTATCATGTCCCTTCATGAAGTCCTATCTTTTTGTCAGTTTCTATTATATAGCTCATCTTTTTTGTGTTTTTTCCCTTTCTTATCATTTTATTTTGTCTTTTCTTTCTCAATCTTTCCTTTTAGGTTCATCTTTAGTGGGGGTTGACTCAATTCTTCCTCGTTTTATATTTCTCTTCTTTTAAATTTTTTTTTAGCATTATAGGTTGGGGCATACATTTTACATTCTTTACTGCATTATCGTTTAATGTAAGCATGAAAAATAATGTAATAATGATAAATGGGCAATTTAACTAATTTAAGGATACTAATAGGGTAAAGGAAAGGATATCATGTCTGAAGTTGCTCTTCCTTAATAGTTTTGTTGAGTTAATAGAACTCCTACTTGGCTATCTCAATGGCCTTTTTAGCTTATAGACTTAACGTAAGTTCCCATTTCTTCCTACTTGGAATGTCTCCTTTATGTAGTCTTTATGCTTATTCCTTCCTTCTTTGCCTTCCTTCCTTATTGAGTTTTCTATAATTCTTCCATTTATGCTTTGGATCTTTATCTCCTTTATCGTTATTATGCCCTATCTTACTTTCCTTGCAATGTAAGTTTCCTTTCAAGTCCATTACAGTGCCTAAATTATCCCTTTTTTTTTTTTATCTTTTTCCTATAATACAAGCATTTGGAAAAACAACACATACTTTTGAAAAGAGAAAAAGCAATGTGAACAAGTAGCATAGGCATTCCAAGGATACAAAAAAAAAAAAAAGATATGACAACATGTTAGATATTCATTGATTCCTTTCTAGGCATCTGAGCCATCTACTTAGAGGTCATGCAAAGTTTCAGCAGTTGACATTATTAACAATCCTCTTGTGCGTCTATATATGACGTATGACCCTTCTAGCCTATGGCTAAAAGATTATAACTTATTAGCTTTTTATGTAGTTAGTATCTCTTGTTGGCTATTCACCTTCATCGAGATCTACAGTTGTTCAATGTCTTTCCTTTCATTGGTCCATTAAAGCAAACTCAAGTATCAGAGTTCATTTCAAGGATTGGAGGACAAGACTATTTCTTGCTTGCTATATCCATTTATTGAAACTTGTTAGAGCCCATTTATTAAAGTTAGAATAGGGGATCGTCTATGCCTACTTATTAAAGTTCTTCTTAGATGATCTTCGCTAAAATTGTCCTACCTTTCTTAAGGTAGGTTTGCCTCCATAATTGATAATATCAAGTAGTTCACCAAATTCTATGGTTGATTGAATTCCTCTCCCTTTTGAGTGTTTGTGGTTAAGTTATGAGATGTATCTCACTAAGCCTTAGGGTTTTAAAATGCACTAGGTTGAGGCTAGAGGCCCCTCTCGTTATATGGATAATTATTTATTTTTTTAGGTCTAATGTTTATTCATGTGTGGCCTTTTATTGCTAGCATATCATTTCTTAAAAGGCTTTGTAAGTGACATATCTCTCCTCATGTTCGCATTGTCATCTTGTTTTATCTCTACCTTTTTTATTGAAAACCACCCTCATTTGTTTTTCATCTTATAAGGACTAAATCATTCATCCTTACTTTATTCTTATAACTATGGGATATAAAATCTCAATTATCTCTTTTCCTATTCTAGCTTTATGATGTCAGAAGCTTAGAAAATGATGCAAAAATAAAAAGAATGGACAAAACAAGGAAAAATATTAAAAACCAAACATTAAGGATAATAAAAGGATATGATGGTCAATCAAATCTTTATCAATTCACTTGGCATCAAGTCTCATTAATTGCCTCCAAATATGTAAAAGTTGTAACAACATTATCACTAATGAATCTGTAATCCATGTAATTTGATCTTTTCGACCTTATTATCTTGGATGTGGTCATCTTTACTCATCTTATGCATTTTCCTCTACCATATTTATTCTTCTCTTCTCCATTCCAAACTCTAGTTTATGCTCTCTTCTTCTTAGATTAATTCTTATTTGTTAGGAGGAAGAGGGAGCATGCACACAATGATGTGGTGTTATACTTGCTGAACCTCAAGATTATAAGTCTTGTTTTGATGATTACAAACATGTTAAAGAGCTAATCCTTGTTCAATTTATTTATGTTAGAAAGCATATCAATTTTTTTGGACTATGATGATTGGAGAAGGAAGTACGTTTGAAAACTCAAAATGTTAGAAACTAATGCTTAAGGAAAACTCAGCTTGACAGACTAATAGTTGTCTTCATCCAACAAGCGGTGTGGACCTGTCAACGGGAATTTAAATATTACAACAAGTGTTGGAAAATCACTCTAGCATGAGAAAGCCTTTTGGACCTCTTAACAAGTGTTACCCATATTCCTAATAAGCATTGGACAATTGCTCTGAGATGGCTTTGTATATTGAACTTCTTAATGGGCATTACGTTTTTGCATTGGGCATTGATTTTGCTCTTATAATCAATGTTCCACCTTTGTAATAGGTGTTGGACAAAGTTCCTTAGATTAAGCAAAACTATTTAGAACCCAAAATAGGTGTTAGTCCATCTCAACAGGTCTTGGAAAAACTCTTCAAATTAAGCCAAAGACTCTGGATTCCTCAATGAGGCACACTTAATATCTCAACAAACATTGAGCACATTCAATAGGTAGTGGAAGTTCACCAACATGCGTTGGACAAATGCTCTAGTTTGAACTTTAACTACTAGACCCCTCAACGGGTGACATTCACATCTCAACAAGCATTAAAGGTATTGCCAATAAGCATTGCAAACCATCTAATAGCCATTGAAGGACTTGTGTTGATCTTGAAAAATAGAGAATCAAGTTCATACTTTCTAGGATTTAATAATAGGCATTGACCTACCTCTAATAGACATTGAAGTTTAAAAGTTATCACCATTGTTTTTATCTAATGGTCATTGAAAAAAAGTGAAATAACCCTTTGTTAAATTTAAAGGTGAAGCCTTAAGCTAAGTTATTTCTAATAGCTAGTCTTAAAGGGCATTTTAATAGAGCTAATAGTGGTTAAGAGTGTATTTTTCTTAAAAAATCACCCATTTGTATAAAATCAATGATTGTTTATGCTTTAACAAAGGGGGTAGGGATTTCTTAATAGTTGTTACTTACTTTGAGGTTCAATGTGAAGTGAAAGCTTTCTCTCTAATAGCTAGTTCCTTATTTATGGTGTAAAAGGACTTGCTCTCAATAAAAATCAATAAAGAACTATTTCATTAAATATAATTGTAAATGCTTTTATAAATAAAAAAAGGTGAATAAAAAGTGATATAGCAATCAAAAGAAGTTAATTTTTCAAAGCTCGTAAAAGTTATCTTCAAAACATAATTTGAAGGATAAGCTTTCCAAAAATTATCTTCACATTCTCAAGCTCATTAAGTACACCATGTGTGAAGTGCTTAAGTGAGAAAGTTTTTTTTTCCTCCTTAAAGTGTTATATTTGGTTTGAGGAAACCTTTGGTTGGGAAACCTTAAAAATTATATCTTGTGAAAAGTTTAAGGTAGTACCTTAAAACTACTTTGTGTTAAGGTTAGTATTATTTGTGATAAGGTTAGTATTCTTTGTGATATACTTGTAGGAGGCAGATAGAGCCTAAAAATCTATCACTTGTAAAGGCTCTGTAAGTGCCCAAAATCTTACTTATGTAAATGTTATTGATAACACCTTGAGCTATTAAAATAAGGAAGGCTCTAGTAGAGATATTAGAAGAGAGGATGTATGCCAATTGTGTTGAACCTTTATAAATTTGTGTCTTGATTCTTCATATTTTTTACACTTAATTTTAATTGTTAATACTTTCCATTGCCTTATTCAACCCCCTTATAGGGTAGCCAGGGGCAATAATTGTTATAAGATCTTGTCTCTTTATCAAAGCATAAATGCGTATAGCAAAAATCATGGCAAGTCATGAAGAATCACAATCCATCTATAAGCCTCCATTCTTTAAGGGAGATGATTATGATTACTAGAAGAATCATTTGGAGATCTTCCTCAATAGTGAAAACATTGATCTATGGGATATTATTAAAGAAAGAAGAGAAGTTCCAATAAAGCTAATTGGAGATGCTCCAGTATCAAAGCCAAAATGTGAGTGGACTGCTAAAGAAAAGATGACAAACCTCAAGAATAGAAGAGTAATGCATGTTCTCTTCTACGCAATCCACAAATCTTAGTATTATAAGTTATAAATGTGCACATCAACTAAAGAAATATGGGACACATTTCAAACTCATCATGGAGGAGCTAGTGAAGTAAAAAATAAAAAGATACAAATGCACTAGTACATGTATGAAACATTTATATACCAACCTAGTGAAACTATTATAAGAAGTACAATAGATTTATGGACATTGTGGGCACTCTCAAAACTTTGGGGATGTCATAGTCAAAGAGGATATGGTAGCAAAAATTTTGAGAACACTTTTGAAAGATAAGTGGGAAGCTAAATGACAACTATAGAGGAAGCCAACAAGTTGGAAGCAATGTCAGTTGATGAGCTTATGAGAAAGCTATTAGCTCATGAGATCTCTCTTAAGAAGCCTACTAAAAGCATAAGAATGAAAAAGAAAGACCTGGCATTGAAAACCAAAGAGGTATATTTTTTAACATCCCTATCCACATTCATTGGTATTCTTACATGAACATATTCATTGCATAAATAATTTTTAATCCTACATGAACATACACATTGGATAAATGATCATTTAGATATGTTAAGTAGATAAGCACGACGATGACACATGCACTATTGCATTTGAAACACTTGAACATATATGTAATGCTTGTATAATTGCATAGCAAATTATCTTATGTTGTGTGTATGTTATAACATCATAAATAATGGTATTTTAGAGCTTATTTAAAAGTATAAGGAGCATATAGGGATTAGGAGATGGATGGAGGTGATGAAAGAGTGAAGAAGAAGGACTAAAGGGCAAAAGTAAACTTCCAACCAATGGAAATGAGACATCATGATTTTATTTTATTATAATAGGTTTATATGTGGAATTTTTTAGCCTTTAAGATCAGAATAGAGAGGTTAAACATGATGGGCAATAAAAGAAATAGAGAGCTAAGAAAGAAAGAAACAAACAAAAGAAGAAGAAGAAGAAGAAGAGGGAGAAGAGTGAGCTGCCTAGGAAGGAATCCTAAGCTTTTCTAGTTATAGGAAAATAGAAAAGTTAATTTATCTTCTTCCCACATGAAATTAATCCCTTATGACATGTTAATCATGCATGGTTAGTAAGAATTATGGAGTATTTAAGGTAGAGCTCATGTATGGAAGTTGAAATTCAAGAGCAACAAAAGCTGATTATGTTGGTTTTATTATTAGAGCATAATTTTGTACCCACAATTTTATAGCCCTAGAAAAGGAATCGAGTAAAGTGTAAAATATGAAAGTTGTAGCTTTATACCCCATCTAAATGCATGTAAAACATTTTTGCTTAATTTAATGTGTGTGAGGAGATATGGCTCCTTCATTAAGGCTGGTTCACAACTAATGAAATCATAATAAGTCATTATGCTTTCTTATATTTTGATGACCTTATGTTCAAATTTAGACAAAGTACAAAACATGACCTTTTTAGGGTTATTTATCCTCTAAATATCTATAAAGTAGTTTTGCTTGATTTGTTGTGTGGAAAGAAATATAGCTCATTGATTGGTATTGACCCTAAAACTGATGAAACCTCATTAGTCTTATAATTATGTTTTCCAAGAATTTGATGGCCATAGATTTGGAATTTGGTGATGTGACAAACTTGAAAGTTGTATATTTATGTCTGATATAGATGCTTGTGAAATATTTTTGCCAAATATCACTTGGTTATTAAGATATTGCCCCTTCATTATGACTGATTGTCAACATACTGAAAACCTGCTCACCTTGAGCTTGGTCATTTGTTTTTGTGACTTTATATACTGAATTAGACAACGATCAAAACATGAAAAATGTTCCTTTATATGTTTGTAACTTCTAGCAGATCATTTTTGCAATTGAATTTGTACAAGTTGAGATGTATCCAAGAATGCAAGACTTACTTAGACTGAGATGACATTGAAATAGGGCAAAATTCAAAAATTCACCACATTTTCTGTATGTCTTATATTGACCTATAATTTGACTATGTTATATCATTATGTATCTAGTGTATTTGAAAAAAAAAGAATCAAGTCATTTGGATAAGTATATCTAGAATTATTACTATAAGAGTGTAGCATGGTCAGGCTACCATATAAGGAAAATAAGCATAAACACTAGGTCCACTTTTCATAGATCATGCCATAGTTGTATACCAAGCATTCATAATCATTTTGATAGACTTATAACCATGCATGTATCAAATATTAGGATCTCAACACTTTGAGAAAGCCCTAGAGAGAGAACCATACCTACTGTAATGGTTGGTCATATTAAAAGATGAGTAAAAACTATAATTAGATTCTAATGTGTATGTGTGATAATTTTATAATATGATTATGTTCTATACATGTATATGAGATTGAATTGTTACACTTTACATGTGAATACAAGTCAAGTGAGAATTATATGCTTTTAATGATTACTTGGTATACCATTGTGAATCAACACTTGTACATGGAACTAAAAGGATGTTGTGACCAGCTTGTCAAACACTTTCAAATCACATGGAAAAGGGACCAAGATGTCCTATTGGCACATTTTATTGATCAAATGATTCACTTGTTATATGTTGGCCAACAAAAATCAAATGTCAGTTAAATCACATGAATTCCTGAGAGCAGTGCTTGCCTTGCAAGGTCACGACAAACATGAATCTATTACACTTGCACTTGCATAGTCAAATGTTATACTTGTAATGTATCGTAATAATATTCTTATGTTGGTTGTTCCATAAGAATCTAATTATTATTTTTATTCATTGAGTCACGACTCACCAAATCGTAATTATGTTTTTCAGATATTGAAGTATATGGTTTGGATACTTTAGTGCACAAAGTTTTGCATAGAGGTACATGGACTATAGGTCATTGGCTGAATTCCAACTCTCTCTCTCCTTGTGTCATGTACATATATCTATATAGGAACCAGTTTATGATCACTAGCTTTGAACATTAGTTAACATATATGCACATTAAATACATGTTGGAATGTTTATGTATGATGAATAAACCTTTATGCATATGTATTTTTAGACATGAATGCCACGATTTGTAAATGAAAATGGTCATTTCATGTTTTGAAACTCCTTCTCCTTCTTATGCACTACTTTTTCTTCTTCTAGTGGTGATGAATTTAGTAGTAAAGATGAACAATTTGCCCTCACCACCAAATAAGTAAAAGGTTCATTTTGAATAAAAAGAGTTAATGGCCAAAGAGACATAAAAAGAGAGGAACTAAGAGTCAACTCACTTACTGTGGATTCAATGAGAAAGGGCACATAAAATCAAATTGTCATAAGATCAAAAAGAGCAAGTTTCCTTCCAAAAAGTACACCTTCAAGATTGGAAAGGAAGTGTACAAAGCCACTTAGAATGATACTAATGGCTCTGAAAGTAATGAGGATGAAACTATAAAGGAGCTAGCTAACCTCTGTCTCATAGTAACTGGGGAGCAATCAAATAAATCCTTAAGTGAACACTCATCCAATAGTGATAGTGGTAGTGATGGTGACATAGAGGTGAATCTTTTTGACTCCTGCTCTATATAAGAATTTCTATGCTTATAAAACTCACTATGAGCATTGAGAATCTCAAGTCTAATACCTCTTCTTTATAAAAGGAAAACAAGTCCTTAAAAGAAAGTGCTAAGAGTCAAGAAACTCTAGCTAAAAAGGTAGAGTCTCTCATAGTTGAGAACCTTAAACTAAAGGAAAATATCAGTAAGTTCACTAAAGGAAAAGAGAAGTTAGATTCCATCCTTGAAAGAAGTCCATCCATCAAATATGTATTAGGCTATAATGCCACTACTTCAATAATGCCACTACTTCAATGGCTCCCTCCTATTCTTAATTGTTAAGGCAAAAAAGAATAATGTTTTTAACAATGTTATGGAGTAGAAAGTGTCCAAATGGAGAAATGCCACTAAAAATGGCTTAAGAGGAAAGTCTCAACACAATCACTCACGATTGATAAAAATAGATCAAATTATACTTACATGTATCACTCTTACAAGCCTAAGAGGCAAGGTGTGCAAAGACACAAAAATTGGTATAACTATAGGTATATACACACACAACTCAATAGAGTTCCTCATATGAGAAATACTCTTAAACATATTGCCTAAAGAAGTTATAAGTCTAAGAGACACTACATGTATGTACCGCCTAGAAGTTGAACACGAGCTCACGTTGATGGTGATTGTTTCTATTATGGTATATATGGCCACATTGCTTATCATTGCCAATCTAGAAGGCATGATGAGTAGTTAGCAAGAGCTAAACCCCTAGGACTAAGAAGTTTTAGGTGCTAAAAACATAATCTTCCTTATTTGTAGGTATGCTTGAAATCCTAAGTTGAAGAGCAATAATTGTATCTTGACAATGGATGTTGAAAGCACATAATAAGAGAAAGGAAGTTCTCCACATAATTGGAGAACATTAAAGGTCTTGTAAACGAGTCCTTTAAAGACAATGGAAAAGCCAAAATTATTGGCATAGATAAAATTGGTAAGGATGACACTCACTTATCCTTAATGATAAAGTACTACTTGATAATGGACTCAAGTACAACTTGCTAAGTGTAAGTTAGTTGTATGACAAAGACCTTAGAGCTATGTTTGAGCCATAAGTATGCTATGTATGAAGGATGAGTGACAACAAAATTGTGTTCATTAATAGAAGAGTTCATAATATTTATGTGGTTGATTTAAACTTTTTTGCTAACCATAATGCAAATTTTTAGCCTCATAAATGGATGAAGATAAAACCTGGCATAGAAGGCTAGGACATGTAAGCATGAAACTCTTCAATAAGCTAAAGAGAAGAAACTTGGTTAAAGATCTATCTGAAATCAAGTTCGTAAAGGAAGGAGTTTGTGAAGCATGTCAAAGAGGTAAACAAATTAAATCCTCATTCAAAGCTAAAAATGAGGTAAGTTCTTCTACACCATTGCCATTGCTTCATATGGATCCATTTGGTCCCACTAGAGTATCTAGGTTGGGAGGCATGAATTATGCATTTGTCATAATAGATAATTACTTTAGGTATACTTGGATGTTGTTCCTCCCTCATAAGGATTCTTGTTTTAATGTTTTTAAGACCTTTGCTAAGAGAATTCAAAACCAAAAGGATTTGAAAATCTCTTCCCTTATAAGTGACTATGGTGAAGAGTTTGAGAAAGCCCAGTTTTATTACTTTTATGATGAGTATGGTATATCACACAACTGCTTAACTCCTAAAACACCATAACACAATGGTATGGTAGAAAGGAAGAATAAACTCTTTAAGAAATAGCTAGAACCATGTTGAATGAGTATAATCTTCTAAAGTACTTTTAAGTCGAATCTGTAAGCACTTCGTGTTATATCTTAAAATAGAGTCTTAGTGAGACCCTTATTGAAGAAAACTTCATATGAGTAGTGGAACAATAAAAATCCCAAAATTACATATTTTAAAGTTTTTGGTTGCAAGTGTTTTATACTAAACACTAAAGACAACCTTAGTAAGTTTGACTCCAAGTCTGATGATGGAATTTTCCTTGGATACTCTACTACTAGCTAAGGGTATAGAGTCTTCAACAAGAGAACACTTATTGTAGAAAAGTCTATGCATGTTGTATTTGATGAATCTAACGTAACTTTTCAAGAAAAGAAGAAGATGTTGATGATCTTATAGGTCATTTAAGTGAGCTAAATGTTGGAAAAGAAAGAAAAAATATGTATAAGCCACAAGACATGAGGAATGTAGGAAATGAAGATCCACCTCCTTCTACTACTAGTGAAGAGCAAACTCAGCCAAAAAGGGACTAGATTTTTAAGAAAGATCATCCAAGAGATCTTATCATTAGTGATCCACCAAATTGAGTAACAAGTAGATCATGCATTACAAATAAATGTACTAATCTTACTTTTGTATACCTTATTGAGCTTAAGACCATATATGAGGCCATTTGAGATGAACATTGGGTTCTTGATATGCAAGAGGAACTCAACCAATTTGAAAGAAACAAAGTGTGGACCATAGTTCCTAGACCTTATAGCCATTATGTTATTGGAACCAAATGGATCTTTAGAAATAAACTTGAAGAAAATGGAGATATTGTTAGAAATAAGGCTCGGTTAGTAACCAAAGGCTATAACCAATAAAAAGGGATTAACTTTGATGAGACTTTTGCACCTATAGCTAGATTTGAAGCTATTAAAATTCTACTTGCATTTGTATCTCATATAAATTTCAAATTATATAAAATGGATGTCAAAAGTGCTTTTTTGAATGGATACATTGATGAGGGAGTGTATGTTGAATAACATCCTAGTTTTGAGAGCCAATGTTTTCCTAATCATGTGTTCAAGATAACTAAAGCCTTATATTGCTTGAAGCAAGTTCCAAGAGCTTGGTATGAGAGATTGAGCAACATTCTTGTAGAAAAAGTTTCTCCAAAGGTTTGGTAGACACAACTCTTTTCTCTAAGAAAAAGAAAAAGGGCATATTGTTAGTGTAAATATATGTAGATGATATCATATTTGATGCTACTAATGTTTGCTTATGTGAAGACTTTTCTTAAGTAATAAAGAGTGAGTTTGGAATAAGCATGATAAGAGAATTCAAATTCTTCCTTAGATTACAAATTAAATAATGAAAAGAAGGAATCTTCATCAACCAAGCCAAATATGTGAAGGAATTAATCAAAAGATTTGGCATGGACAAGAGCAAACCTTGTAGAACTCCTATGAGCACTAACATCAAGCCAAACATGGATGAACATGGTATGAATATAGACCAAAAGCTATAGAGAGGCATGATTGGTAGTCTACTCTATCACATAAACTCTACACCTGATATTATGTTCAATGTTTGCTTATGTGCTAGATATCAATCTAATCCTAAAGAGTCTCACTTGCGTGCTGTGAAACCTATTCTCAAATATCTTATTGGTACCCTTAACTTAGGACTTTTATATTTTAAGATTTTTTCATTTGAGTTAAATGCCTTTGTTTATGCTAATGTTGCCAGGTTTGCCTTAGACAAAAAAAATCACTTCAGGCACATGTCAATTACTTAGTAAATGTTTAGTGTCTTAGAGTAGCAAAAAGCAAAACTCAATTACTTTATCAACTATTGAAATTGAGTATATAGTAGTTGGCTTATGTTGTACCCAAATACTATGGATGAAATAATAACTTCTTAATTACAATGTCGTTGTAAAATAAGTTGTTATTATATGTGATAACACTAGAGCTATAAACTTGTCTCAAAATCCCATTCAACATTCTAGGAGTAAGCATATAGACATTAGACATCATTTTCTTAGGGATCATTCTAATAATGGAGATATTATATTGGAATTTATTGATACGAACCATCAATTGACAGATATTTTCACTAAGCCTCTTTGTGATGAAAGGATGCAATTCATCAAAATAGAACAAGGTATGATTGATGGAAATACCTTGGATTAGCTTCAAACAAGTTCAATCTTCATTTTAGTCATTTATAAATGTTGTTGCTTATGATGTTATTTGATCACTATTGAAGTTTTTAGATTCAATAACTACATATTGTAGTTGTGTATGATATTGATTAAACTATCTATATATTAGTTAAATTCATGACAATTTCATTGAATTTGATTAATAACATTCATCAACTAAGTTCTAAAATGGTTGCATCTTTAAAAATTTTGTTTTAAACTTAGTTTTGTTTTGAGAAACATGGCCAACTATTATTGTGAATCTCATAACGAACATTGTGCTGCAAGTGAGTTTTTCACTTTGCTTTTGTTGGTCACAATGTTTATTGCATGTCCCTAATGACCATTGTAAGCTTTCAATGAATGTTGTGAATCAATCACCATCTTTGGCTGAAGAACAGTTGGAAGACAAAGCTAATGGTCATGTCCAACAATTATTGCCTTACTCAAAAATAGCCACTGAACATTCCCAGTGGTCATATTTTTTAAAGAAGGGAACTCATTGAACTTCTATTAAAACCCTCTAAAACCTTAAAATTTGTTTACTTTATGCTATTATTTTATTTCTCTTCATATCTCTCTCATATTCTGCTTTAAGTTTTATACATTTTGGGTTGCATCATTCCCACTAGTCTCTTATGGCACCCAAAATTGACTCCATCAAAAGATATAAGCTACCTGCTAAAGATAACTCTTAACCTTCCTACACCAGCTCAAGCTCTAAAATTGAGGAAAATCTAGCATCAATGTTGGCTCAACAGAAGAGAAGAATAGCATAAATATCAAATATAGATTCTCAACAGAAGAAGAAACCTAAGGTAACTTATGAATCTAAAGGGAAAGGAAAGGCAACTGAAACAGAGCTTGCCCTTAAGCTTAGCTCTAAACCTTCAACTGATCTTATAGCCTAAAAATTTTACCTTAAGGATGAGAAAGAAAGATTTTTGGCCTAAAGATTACTTAAGAGATAGCTTAGTGATGGAAAGTTTTATGGAATGGAATGATCTTCGAAGGTACGACTTAGCAGAACAAGTTAAAGAGCTGTTGATAGGCATTGGATGGGAATTATTCTGCCATATCAAGAAGCCCTCATACCTAGAACTAATTGTAGAGTTTCTCACCACTTTGGAGGTATTAGAAAACAACTGTGATGTTTATGCTGAGGCTACCATAATCAAGTTAAGGCTATTTCAAATCAAGTACAAGATTAGGCTAAATGATTGGGCTATATGTTTTGATGTTATCTCTTCTGGTTTGACAAAGCCTCATCCTACCTTTAAATTGGATATCAACCAGTTCTAAAAGTCCATAACTGATGCAAAAAGCAACTATAATAGTAACAACAATAAGGCTTTAAAGATCAAGTGCCAAGCCTGAAGGATTGCTCATAAGTTTATCACCTAGAATATCAATGGAAGGGGCCAATCTAATGGCAACTGCACCATGATGGACATCTTCTACCTTTAGTGCCTGAAGAATAAGCAAAAGGTTGACATACCTTGGCTACTACTGTAGAGAATTGATGGGTAAATTGATAATACTAATGCCTTTGTGATGTCCCACTACATCATAAAGATTACAAAGTTTGTGAAGGCCACCCCCTACTTAAATAGAGCTTATTTATTATGACTTAGTACTAGAGAAAAAGCTTGATAATGAGCCAATTAGGGAGAAAATGCTATTATGTATAGGTATATTGTATGCAATGGGTTAATCAATAAGGCGTTTGAGGAAGGAAAGGTTCCTCAAGAAGAAGACGTTCATGAAGAAGTTGTCAAGGTAGGGATTATAGCAGTAGAACGAATTTGAACTAGTACATCTACTCCATCTCTCTCTCCATTTGAGTAGAAGGTGTTTGATCGATTGGAAGCCCTTACTAATGTTGTTCAAAAGGTCAAATCTTTTACCACTGCTCTCCATCAGAAAGTACATTAACTTCAGAGTGAGATGAAGGATGTAAACCAAAACTTTGACTCGATTATGGATGGCTTAAACTTACAACCTAGTAGCACAAGTATCCAAAAGTAGCCAAAGACACTAAAAAGATCCTTTCAAGCAGTAGGATACCCCATAAGAAGTTAAGGAACCAAAACTGCTAGTAGCGCCTAAAAGCCAAGAGCAACACCAAGAGCCACAACCATCCTTAAAACCTCAAGATCAAATTCATACCTCTCCCTCCAAAACCAATTCTCTTCATGAATCATCTACATAATTATTCTAATTGCATTTATTTTCTTTTATTTTTAAAAATAGTTGATGATTGGACAACATATCTTTTATAATGTAAAGTAACAGATATTGTTTATATCTTTTGTAATTTTGTCTATTCTCTTACAATGAATATCTTAGTTGTATATGCTCTTCCCTTGTAATTTCTTATTGTTTGCTTTCTTTTGATAATGACAAAGAGGGAATAATGTTAATATGAGTATAATTAAGTTGAGAAAAATAGTGCATATGGTTTATATAATATGAAGATATCTTAAGGGTGAGCAAATGTTAAATCTTGTCAAGGATGATCATATAACAATCTTTTAATTAAAGGATAACATGATAACTCAAAGCTTGACCTTAATAGATTAAAGGGGAGTTAATATTTGAGCATATATATATATATATATCTTTGCTGCTTTTGTTAGACTATTTGTCATCATAAAAAAGGGGAGAATGTTGAACCTTAAGGTTCTAAGTCATGTTTTGATGATTACAAACTTGTCAAAGACCTAATCCTTGTCTAAGTTATTTATTCCCAACAAGCATTGGACAATTGATTTAACATGGCCTTGTACATTTATCTTCACAATAGGCGTTGCATTCTTACATCGTGTGTTAATCTTACCCTCATAATAGGCATTGCACTTTTGTAATAAGTGTCAGACAAAGTTCCTTAGATTGAGCAAACCATCTAGAATCCAAAATGGGAGTTGGTCCATCTTAATGGAAAAGCTCTCTAAATTTACCTAAAGAATCTATACCCCCTAATAAAGCACACTCAATATCTCAATAGGTGTTGAGTACATTCAACGGGCTTTGGATGTTCACCAATAAGCATTGGACAGATGCTCTAGTTTGAGCTTTAAGCACTAGACCCTTCAACGAATGACATTCATATCTCAACAAGCATTAAAGGTGCTACCAACGAGCATTGCAAACCATCCAATAGCGATTGAAGGGCTTGTGTAGATCTTGAAAATAGAGCATCAAGCTCATACTTTACAGGAATTAACAACAGACATTGAGCCTCCTCCAATTGGCATTGAAGTTTAAAAGTAATAACCATTGTTTTAATCTAATAGTTATTGATGAAAAAGTGAAATAACACTTTGTTAAAGTCAAACGTGGAGCCTTAAGTCAAGTTCTCTTTAATAACTAGTCTCAACATGCATTTTGATAGAGCCATTGACCTTTAAGAGTGTATTTAGCTTAACAACCACCCATTTGTATAATGATGGTTGATGCTTTGGCAATGAGCGCAAGGATGTCTCAACTGACGTTACTTACTATGAGGTGCAATATGAAGTGAAAGCTTTCTCTCCAATGGCTAGTTGTTCATCATATAAAAAGACCCATTCTCAATAGAAATAAATGGAGAACTATTTTGTTAAGTGAGTATTCTATTATAAAAGCTTTTCTCAATCAATAAGGTGGACAAATAGCGATCTAACAGTCAAAAGAAGTTATTTTTTCAAAGCTTGCAAAAGTTATCTTCAAAGCAGAGTTTGAAGGATAAGCTTTCAAAAAATTCTCTTAAGATTCTCAATCTCATCAAGCATACCTTAGTGTGAAGTGCTTAAGTGTCTCTATTGCTTGAGTGAGAAAGTTTTGTTTTTCCTCCTTAGTGTTGTATTTATTTTAAGAAAACCTTAGGTTGGGAAACCTTAAAAACTATATCTTATGAAAGGTTTAAAGTAATACTTGGAAACTACTTTGGGTTAAGGTTAGTAGTCTTTATGATCAACTTGTTAGAGCTTGATAAAGCCTGAAAATCTATCACTTGTAAAGGCTTGGTAAGTGCCCAAAAACTTACTTATGTAAAGGTTATTGATAGTTGTAACATCCTTATCCTTATTCATTAGTATTCTCACATGAACATATTCATTACATCAATAATTTATAATCCTCCATGAAAATATGCATTGGATAAATGATTATTTAGATATGTGAATTGGATAAGCATGACATTGACACTTGCACCATTACATTTGGGACACTTGAACATATATGTAATTTTTGTATAATTGCATGTCAAATTATCTTATGTTATGTGCATGTTATAGCATCATAAATAATGGTATTTTAGAGCTAATTTAAAAAGTATAAGCAGAATATGAGATTAGGAGATAAGTAGAGCTGATGAAGGAGTGAAGAAGAGGGACTAAAAAAGGAAAAGTGAACTTCTAACCAATGGAAATGAGACACCGTGATTTTGTCTTATTAGAATAGGTTTACAAATTGAATTTTTCATCCTTTAGGAGTATATTAGAGAGGATAAATGAAAAGGCCAATAGAAGAAAGAGAGAGCTAAGGAAGGAAGAAAGAAAGGAAGAAGAAGAAGAAGGAAAGGGAGAAGTGTGAGCTACCTATGAAGGAACCCTAAAATTTTTTGATTTTAGGAAAAGAGGTAAGTTAATTTATCTTCTTCCCATATGAAAGTACTTCCTCATGACATGTTAATCATGCATTGCTAGTAAGAATTATGGAGTATTTGAGGTAGAGCTTATGTATGGAAGTTGAAATTCAAGAGAAATAGAGCTGATTGTGTTGGTTTTACTGTTAGAGCAACTTCTTGAACCAATGATTTCATAACTTTAAAAGAAAAATTAGGAAAAGTTTAAACCATGAAAGTTGTATGTTTATACCCTATATAAAAGCATGTACAATAGTTATGCTTAATTTGTTGTGTGTTAAGAGCTATGGCTCCTTCATTAGGGCTGGTTCACAACCATCCAAAATATTTTCTATCTGGCTATTTTCATATATTTTGATAACCATATGTGTTGATTTAGACAAAGTGTAAAATATGAAATTTATAGGGTTACATCCTTTCTAACTATCTATAAAATAGTTTTATTTAATTTTTTATGTGGAAAGAGATATACCTCTTTTATTGTGACCAACCCTGAACCTGATGAAACCTATTTCAACACTTAGTTTTGTTTTTCAAGAATTTGATGGCCATAAAATGGGAATTTGGTGATATTGCAAACTTTTGAAGTTGTATATATGTGTCTCATCTACATTTCTATAAAATATTTTGGCCAAATATATAATGATTGATGTGATATTGCTTTTGTATTGTGACTAATTCTCAATGTGTTGAAAACCTACTCACCCTAAGATTGACTATTTATTTTGGTGACCTTATAGACTGAATTTGACAATGTGTAAAGCATGATAAATGTTCCTATATGTGATATGTATCAACTAGTAAATCATTTTTTTAATTTGATGTATACAATTTTAGATATACCCATGACTGTAAGGCTTACTCATACTAAGATGACATTGAAAGAGCGCAAAATTCAAAAATTCACCATATTTTCTATGTGTCTTATGTTGATTTGAAAATTGATTATGTTGTATAATTATGTGTCTAGTTTATTTGAAAAAAAAAATCAATTCATTTAGATAAGTATAAATAGAGTTATTATAGTTAGACTATAGTAAGGTTAGGATGCCATATAACAAAAATATGCATAAACACTAAGTTCACTTGCATGGAACAGGACCATAGTTGCATACCAAGTATTCATACTCATTTGACATACTTATAACCATGTATGTATCAAATACTAGGATGTCAAAACTTTGAGGAAGCCTAAGAGAGAGGAACAAACCTACCATAAAGGTTGGTCGCATCCAAAAGTGAGTAAAAGTCAAAATTGGATTCTAATGTGTATGTGTGATGATTTTATGATATGGTTATATTTTATTACTTATATATGTGATCGAATTGTGAAATTTTAAATGTGAATATAAGTCAAATGAGAAGTATATGATCATAATGATTAATTGATATACCGTTGTGAATGAACAATTGCATATGGAATTAAAAGAATGTTATGATAGGCTTGTCAAACATTTGCAAATCAATAGGAAAAATGGACCAATATGTAACGACCATTTTCATTTACATAACTCATATCATTCATGTTCAAAATACATATGCATATAGGTTTTATCCATCCTACACACAATCAAACATTTACTTGATGCACATCTATGTATATGACACTAGAAGAGAGAGAGTTT
>CATIWR010288266.1:0-11323 GCA_949677035.1 Omphalea diandra
CATCAACTTCTTTATTTCTTCTAGAGGGAATGATTCAATTCTGCAAAATCAACACTTATTTGAAACATTAGTGATGATCAATCTACTTTGTCAAGATCAAAAGAGTTTTAAACCTAGGATTAATTATCCTAGTCCAACAACTATAACTTAAAATATTAGATTACAAATTATAAATGAAATATATTAGTTAATAAAAAACTATAAATGTATTCATATTTACATATTTAGAATTATAATTTTAATTATATATTTTTTGTGTTAGTTACATGTTATTAAATTTAATCATATGATGGTATAGGTGATTCTATCGATAGTGAATGACATATGTGAGTTATACATTCGTACTTATTCTTTGGTGAGGGATTATATGAATACACTTGAATTAAATATAAATAGTTGATTGTATCATTAAATTTATGTGCATGCTTGCTTATGTGCTTTGAAGTCAGGGAACAATTGCATATGTTACATGTGTATATTTGTGCTAAATGTATTTATTGAAAATTATGTTGTTATATGTAATGTGATAGTTGTTGTGTTATGTTGGGGAAAGATAAGGACTTCAACACCTATGATGCACCTAGGTCATATGCATATGAGTATATGGATATAGGCTTATGGAGGATGTTTTAGTGTATACATAATGACCTCAATTGTATATGTATATATTGGCTACAAAGCTCAATATATTATATGTTTGCTACAAAGCTCTATATGTTATATGTTAGCTACAAAACCCTATATGCATTACCTGATTGACTCGCTGAGTCTTTTCCATATATATGATTTTATGAAATTAATTGTTATTCTTAATTTATTTGATTCATACTTGTAAGTGATGTATGATATTTACTTGAACTTGATCATGTGATGTGTTTGTGTGTTGTTGTTTATTTATTTATTATTTTACATAAAGTTTATAAGAGGTTCGGACATTTCCTGCATTATATAATGTCTCACTAAGTTGTGGTTATGTCACCTCTTCACAATTTAGTTTTGCAAGTCTTGTTTAATATCAAACGAAACTACTTATTTCTCCAAGCCAAGCTACTGATGTCTATAAATAGATTTTCTTTGAGTATTATTTATATTTGATTAGATTTATTTTTTCATCTTCTGTAGTTCATCCCTATAGATTTTGAGTGTAATTTAATTATTTAAACATTTGGATTTGATATATTGTAAACTAATTAAAATATTATATTTGACAAGTCACATATATAATGAAAATATTTTAGAATAATTCATTTTCATTATTGTATTTCGCTTCTACCTACTTAATAATTTATGTTTTTCTTAGTTTAGATTTACACGTAAACTAGTGAGGTTAAGGCTATGACCTTAGCTTCACGTCAGTCATGGCCCTTAAATTTGGGGTGTGATAATGGGGTCTTTAGGAGCAAGATTCTCTCTTCCAACCATATCCTTAACAATAGAGACATAAGCACACCAAAAAAAAAAAAAAAAAAAGAGGAGAGAATATGAAGAAGGGAAGTTGAAGGGCATTAAAACATGAAAGTAATCCCCCTTTACCTTGATTATTGCTCCATTTTAGAAGAATATGTGTCAAGGGTATAAAGACATGCCCACATTTTGTTGCTAAAGTTCATAAGAAACTCCTAAAAGCTCTAAAAATCAAGAAGAAAATGAAAGATGAAGGTTATAAAAACTATAAGTTATAGTCAAAGTTGGCATAGCTTATTGAGTGGTATGTATAGGCTATTATGAAGTCTATATAGACTATTAGGACTGAGATTTTAGTAAAATGAAAAGAAAAAAAAAAGAAAGGGAGAGAGAAAAGGAGCTTTAAGCGTTAGATGTTCTTCTAATGTGTCTTGTCCTTAAAGACACTCAAAATGATAGATTATCCTCTAATATGCAAAGGAAAGTTACAAAATTAAGTCCCGAAGCCTTGGTTATTGCCTTAAATATTTAGTTTTGATTAAACGTTGAGGTTTTCTATGGGTTTTAGTTGTTTTGGTGATAGTGAGATGAAGTTTTGGTAAAGTAACACCAAGGTAAAAAGAGCCTCTCCCTCTCTCTCTCAAATAGAGGTATTGATAGAGGAAAGCGAGATGCACTTATGCTGAATGGCTTGGGTTATACTCAATTCTCAACCTTTAATAGATAAGATCTAAGAAAATTATAGAAATTAGGATTTTCATGTTGTTTATATAACCATGTGGTTGGTTGTATAAATTAAAGGTTGGTTACACAACCAAGTGGTAGTTAAAGATGTTCTAAAATCTTCTCTTTGTTATGGCATAGGACTTGGTTATACAACTAAGTAGCCAATTAGAGGCTATTTCAAAAGGCTTTGAGTTGGGCTTAGTTTGGATGGTGGGTTTGGTTTGGGCTTAATCCAAGGTTTTTTCTAAGCCTTGTTCCTTCCTTTTACAACCTTTCTCTCGAATTCTTTAGGGATCAAATCTAGTAGTTTCTCACCATTGGGCTTATATCTTAAAGCCTAAAAATCTATGCTCATAACTGCCCCCTAGTTTGTAGGGCTTAGAAAATGATATTTTAGAAATGACAATTGAATTAGACATCAAATTATTGTTAAAATGAAAACATCATAAATGATACTAAAGGATACAATGTTTTAATAGCTCTTTAAGCAAGTACTAAAGTTCTTAAATGGCTTAACAACTTTTTAGCAAATTCTAAGCTTTTTTAAGAAGCTTTCTAACAGGTATCAGTGCTAATTATTCATTTTTAGTAGGCTCTCAAGTAGATATTAAGCATCTTATTAGTTTTATAACAAGTACTAAGTCCTTTTAACAACTTTTAGTAGGTACCAATGTCAATCATCCATTTTCAGTAGTTCTTAAGTAGGTATAAGGTGTCTTAGTAGCTTTTTAGTAGGAACTAAGTCTCTTTAACAACTTTCTAGTGGGTGCCAGTGTTTATTATTTTCTTTTAGCAGCTCTTAAGTAGGTATTAGATTTGAGGTTAGGGTTTTAAGTACTTTTTCTAGCTAAATAAGAGTACTACAACTTTCCAGTAGGTATTGAAGGTTTTTCCATACTTTGAAAACTATTATGTCATGAAATATTGGTTTATCAGCCTTTCCAGCATCCATTGAGGATTCTATGTTTTGATAGCCATTTTAACATGAAAATCAATTTAGTATCCCTTTGATATTCATTAGGGAAAAATTTGTATCTTAAATAGTTGTTTTAGTGTGAAATTGATTCAGAAACCCTTTTAGCATCCGTTAAGGATGAATTTGTATTTTAGGTAGTCATTATGATGTGAAATTAACTTGGAAGCCCTTCTAGTTAGTAATTCACAACACATTTCAATGTTCCAGAGGGTAATTTTAGAAATACAATCAGTGCTTTGGAGTTTGAATTAGGTTTTTTTTTTTTTTTGGTCCTTTGAAGGTTTAAGGCACTTTGGTTAGTTCACTAAATAGGACTATGAGTCCCTTTTTCCTTTTCCTTCCTTTTCCCTTCCTCTTTCTTTGATGGGATTTTTGGCAGTTTGTATAGATAGGCCCTTAACTGTATAGCTATTTAAATGAAAAGTACTGAGGGGTATGGCAATTTAGGGGTGTGGAGATATTAGACTGAGTGGTGATGTGGTAATCCAAAAGGAAGAGTGAATTAAATTGTAAACAAAAACAAAAAAAACACAACCAAATATTGTTGAAGCAATAAACTGACAAATCAAATATAGAGATTTTTATAGTGGTTTGGCGATGTGCTTACTCCGCTCCCCAAGTTTTCACTTAGGCCTTTTTATTCCTTTTTAGGCTTAGGAACAACCTTTTCCTTTTCAAATTTTCAAGGATAACCTTCCCTTTTCAGGCTCAAGGGCAACCTTTTCTTTTACAAGTTGAGGAAGAACCTTCCTTTTTACAGGCTTAAAGACAACTTTTACTTTTACAGGCTCAGGAAGAACCTACCCTTGGTATTTTTCTAGGCAGAATACCAACCTTTATAATCACTAGTAAGGATAGATCCAAACAGTGTCTAACCCTCCTAAATGGGTAATAAATACACAATTAGTTCTAAAAAAAAACCTACTCTTAGAAAGAGTAACAAAAACCTTACTCTACCTAAATACAAAGCTAACACCATAAAAGGTTTGTACAAGGACTTACAAAGAGTTACAAAGATGCTCACACTTGTTTATAATGTTTTCTAATCTTTTCTCCAACCTTTCTAAACTTCAAAAAAGCTCCTTATATAGTCATGCTCTAAAATTAGCTGTTAGAACAGTTGATGTTTAGTTTGATAGCTTTTCTGCAAAACTAGCCACAAGAGATGACAACACCTATTATTCTTCATCAACCCCCATTAAATTTGTAATGGTTAATGCCCATTCTTCATGATGCAATGCCTATTGGCTTTAACCACAACACCTATTGGAGATAGAATAATGTTTGTTTTTCACTTTCAGAAAGCTTGAACTTTGTGCTCTATTTTTCAATCTTTTGTATAGTTATTTTCCATGCCCATTGAGCAATTCACAATGCCGGTTGAAAACTCCTTCAATGCCTGTTGAGAAGGGACAACAACCATTTTGAGTTCCCGAAGCTTTAGCTCAGGCTTGGACACTTTTCCAACACTTAGTTATGAATATACAAGGCCTATTGCTAGATTATATCAATGCCCATTGTGAAACATTAATGCCCATAGCGATAACTAGTGTAGCTTAACCTACAACATTTATCTAATGCCATTTCAAAGGGACAATGCCCGTTGCAAGGTCCAAAAGACTTTGGCAAAAGAGCAACATCCAATCAACGTCTATTGCTCATCCTTCAATACCTATTGAATGGTCCAACACCTATTGGGAGATGTTCAATGCCCATTGAACTTGTTCTGTCCTTTTATCATTTGTCGGGTCTTAAGGTCACATGTTATTCAAACACTCTTTCCCTAGCATTCACAACAATCTCCCTTTTTTACATTCGCTGAGTTTATTCAAATAATCCAAAAACAATACAAACATTAGAACTTCTCTTGGTTTTGTTATAGTTTTATTATCCTTCAAAATAATAATTTTGTTATCATTTAAAACATATCATTTAAAGTAAAGAAGTGAGTATGATGCCTTGGGGTCACATGTTCTCCAAACATTCTCCCCTTAGCATTCAAAACAATCTCCCCCTTTTTGAATGATGACAAAACCAAGATACTTTGATACTAAAAATACATAACTTTAAACACATAAAGGATACCCAATGTTAAAACACAAAACTATAATTAAAATACCAAATAAAATACTAACCAATTAAAATATCCACATAATACTTTATACCAATTCAACACAAGGTCTAATACCAATTATTGAAATATCCATATAAGGCTTGATACCAAATATGCCACATAAAGTACCAAATATTATACCACATAAGATACTCAATGTTGAACATTTAAAATATAGATGATACTAGGTGTTAGGCTATGCACATAATTGATACCAAATAAAGCAATCAATCATTAAATCAAAGTATCCAAAACTTCTTCGCCTTTTTGTTATTATGACAAAAAGATATACAAGAATTCTTCCTTATAAAAGATGTTCAAACATGCTCTCTAAAAAAATAATGTTATGCTCCCTACAAGCATACAAATATTCTCTTCTAAAATCTAGGCCAACTTCCTCAAAAAAAAAAAAAAAAACAAAGCAAACATGATGGTTCCAAAAACACAAAGCAAACAATAACAAAAAAACTCCCCTAATCTTTTTGCTTTCTTCTAACAAATCGCCCAAGATATTCAAATACAAATTTAGTTGAGATAACTTGGGGTTACATGTTCTCTTCACAAATTAAGGAAAAACAAGAAAAGAATGATAGTTACTGGAGATTCCTAAAATCAAAACTCAAACTGATACCAATGCTGGTTCATTAAACAAACTCCCTCTCATCAAAGGAATGTTGAATAAAACAAAAGGAGGGATACAGATACTTTAAAGTTAAAGATACCAATTGATACCAATTATTGTGTTCTTTAAAAATACAAATTTTTTTCAAAAATTTCAGCTCTTCTTCAAATTCTACAACTTTACTCACCATTTGATTCTTCATTTTTGAGTAGAGAGTGAGGAGCCTCCAAATCTACAAAATTAAATTTTCTTTGGCACCCATTTTCTTTTGGGTCCAAGGGGTTAGTAGCATAAATATGCTCATCTCTCAACCTATTATAACAAAAGTATGCTTTATGGTCATAATTTCCACAATAAAAGCATTATCAAATAAATGCTTTCTTAAATGGTAAATAGAATTTCATTTTGCATATAACTTTATTATTGTCTCCTTTAGTTTCCATGTACATATGTTCTTTCAAAACTTTTGCCCTACTTGGTTCGAGGTCATCACACATATTCTTTATCCCATATTGATAAAAGAATAAGACCATACATGGAAAATAGCCTCAAGATCTCATATGGGGGAGTAATAAGGTTGAAAAGATTTTTTGAAAATAATGTGTGCATCTCATGCATGCATTTATTATTTATTTGTCCATGCATCATGCTAATAGCCCTTATTTTGTAGCCATCATAAATCCATCCAAACTTTTATAGAAAAGAAGAGGAAATCAACTAGCTAGGAAAAGAAAGATAGATGGCCACATCCCAAGGGTAGAATTGGTTATGAGGCAGACAGTTTCACCTAAGGTGATAGAGAGAATAATGGCTGACCATAGCCATTTGCTGAAATAGAAAACTGTTGAGGAGGTAAATAAGAACCTTAATAAGATTTTTAAAAAGAATGATGCATCTGCTAATAAAAATTATTTAGGGAAAGTGCCCATGGAAATACCTCCTCCTATGGTTATTAATGATGATTTTATTGGGATGAAAGAGTATAATGAAAGCAAGCTAGCTAAGGAAGTAGGAAGTATTGTTACAACTCCTGATAAGCACATTGAGAATGAGAAAGAAAATAATCGATTTGTTGATCTCATTAAACAGTTAGAGGAGAACCAAAAGACTCTGGGCACCAAGGGTTTAGAATGGGGTATTGACATTGAAGAATTGCTTGCTCGTAAGCCCGAAAAGCTTCCCACTAATTTTCAAATGCCTGAGCTTCGTAAGTCACTGGAACCCAATATGCAACCAACTATATCAATTTCTATGTGATAATAATGAAGACATTCAGAGTGCTTATGGGCACTATACTTGAACTTTCTGATTTATCATTAGAGGAATCTATAAAGACTTGATACTATAATCTACCTAAGATGATCAAGGGAGATTATAAAGAGCTGACAAAAGCTTTAGAGAAACATTATGCTTACAACTCAGCATTGGAAGTCATTATGTAAGATTTGGAGTCGCTAAGGTGGAAAACCAGTGAGAATTTTAATGACTACTAAGAAGCTGGAAAAAATTAGCCTCTGAGGTAGCTATTAGGACAACTAAAAGAGAACAAGTAATAATGATGATCAATAGGGCATTGCTAGGCTTAGGTACCAAAATCAAAGGGATGTTGGTGAACAACTTTGAGGATCTTAAAGAAATTGGTCTGCAGGTTGAAGAGTTATAGTTGGAATCAAAGATATAATATGGCAAAAGAAGAAGTGCATTATCCCAAGTTTATGGAGAAAGGAATAAGATCACTAATATGAACACTATAAGAGCCCCAGGACAATTTAGTGATTTGGGTATGCCTTTGTCCAAGGCATATGAGAGGTTGTAAGAGAATGGGGTATTGAAACCACTAGCACCAAGGCCACCTCCCAATCCTCTACCTAGAAGATATGACACCAATGCTTAGTGTGCCCTTCATCAAACAATCAAGCATAATATGAATGATTATTATAGTTTGAGACATGAGATTCAAAATCTCATTGATAACAAATCTATTATTCCTCCAAACTCCAAGAGACTAAGCATAAGGGAGAATCCACTTCCCAACTACTATAATGTTCTACCCCCAAATCAAAGGGCATTCATGATTGACTCGAGGATTCTTAAGAAGTTAGTGATGGCAACTTATGAGGGAGTGTCCCCCTGTGAAAGTCATAATTGTTTGCCATTAATCCTTAGGACAGTTCGGATGAGGAAATTGAGGAAGTGAAGAGAGGAAAAATTATCAAATTATGGAGGGATATTGATGAAGAGAGTGATGTAACTAGAAGTGGAAAATAGTACCCATATTAGGAAACTTCTAAAGATCCTAGAATTGAGAGGAAATGGAAAGGCCAATAGTGAGAGAAAAAGAGGACGAAAATCCTATTCTAAGGCTATTGAAAATTCGTTAGCTCATATTAGTGTTTGGAAACTACTCATCACCTCTTAAGAGCATAAAAGGGCAATGGTCAAGGCCTTATCAAGTTTGATTATCTTTAAGGAAGCAACACCTAAAGACGCGATGGCTTTATTTACTAAAAAAGGGAAGATTACTTTTTCGGATCAAGACTTACCACTCGAAGGAAGGGGTCATAATTTGGACTTATTCATAAGAGTTGAGATGAAAGGAAGATGAACTTTATGAATAATGGTTGATGATGGGTTCAAGATCAATGTTTGCCCTATAAGGCTATTGCATAAGTTTAAGGTATTTAAGAAAGAATTGAAAGCTTCATATAGTATCATTCAAGTTTTTGATGATAACAAGAGATCGATTATTAGTGTATTCAAGACTTTGGTAAGGACTAGGGTAGTAGAGGCCATGGTGGAGTTTATTGTATTGGATATTCCACTACCTTCTCATATTGTTTAGAAGGCTATGATACTATCCTTTATGAGGTTTTCCATCTACTATACACTAAAAGCTTAAGATTCCTTATAAGGGGAAGATTGTCACTATTTATGTTGAAGTAGGGGAGATAGTGTCAACACTGAGTGTAGTTATTCTACATCTTATAGGCTTTCAAGTTATAAGGGTTATGGGTAAATTGATTGATCTAAAAATGGAAAATATCATGAAAAATATGAACTTTCTTCTAGGTTAAAGATCGAGGAAGAACTCCATATGTGTGCCTAAAATTTTTGATATACATATATAGACCACTATAAAAGGATTTGCTTATCGAGGGGATTGAGGAGAGCATTTAGTAGAAGATTTGCAAGGCCCATCATCTGATTTATTTATGAAATAGAGAGAAGTTATTTAGGAGGTTTAATAAGAGATAGTTGAAAAGGATGAGAGTCAACAAGAGGTCAATCCTATGGATGATCTCAAAGAACCATTCTTTCAAATGCAATTGAGAAGTATGGAAGTTGGTTATTAGAATTATCAAGATTCATTTGATGAAGAGAATAAGAAGAAAAAAAAAGAAAGGGAAGTAGGCTATGGAGGTGATAAAGATCAGGAAAAGGGACAATCAGTAGTTTTGTATGGCCCTCAAACTATTTAGCCATGGAACAACATGGTGTCCCTAGGCACCAAGAAGAAGGGTTGAATTGGTGAATAAAAATTTCAAAAAAAAAAAAAACAAGGATAAAAGGGAGAAGAAAGAGTAGAAAAGAGACAACCAATTTATAGTGGTTCGGGTATAATTGACCCTACGTCCACTCCCCAATTAATCAATTGGGTATTTCACTATCTCAATGGTGTTTTCAAGCTCACACCCAACTTATACACTTGTGTTTTGATGGCTAACACAAAACCTTACAACAATGTGTTTTTAGGCTAACACAAAACCTCACTCAAGTGTTTCAGTAGGCTTACACTTAAACCTTTCTTGAAGTGTTTTTACAGGCTAACACAAAACCTTACAACTTGGTGTTTAAGGCTCACACCTAGCAATTACAATTTCATAAAGAAAATAAAGAAAATGAGTAGCAAAGATTGAGAGCTTTAATCACTTGTAATAAATTCCTCAGCAACTTTATTCATGGTTGTTTGGTGGTGTATTTATAGCCAAACTTCACCAAAGAGACGTTGTAGATCATAGCTCATCAAATTTTGAGACATGCTTGATAGATTTTACATTAAATGCTTGTCATGATGAAATCGTGGTCGCTACTCTATTTCGCGGTCGCGAAATCCAAATTCTTTAAGGGAAACCCCGTTTGTGTCTAACAACTAGTCCACATGGCAGCTTCTTATTAGTTTACCAGAAAAATATAGTTGTTGTCTTTTACATACTTTCAGAAGTCGCGGTCGCGAGTTTTCTTGCACAAGCCGCTACAGAGGATACGAATCTATCTGCTAAAGTGGTCATCTTTCTTCCACAGAATTCGCGGTCGCTACCAAGAAGATGTCTCTATGAAATTTGACTTCCAACAATCTTCTGGGACACTTGTCAAGCTGTGGTTGTGGACTTGCTTCCCTCTTGAGTTACTTTGAAATTCACGGTCACGACTAAGGCGTGACTTTCATTGCGAATTCATTTGTCACATTTTGGCTTCTTCTTTTCCAAAGGTCGCAGCCGAGAATGGCTCTGCAATTTTGCCTACTTAAATTTCAGCATGTCTTAACATGAGTCGCAGTCACGAATCCTAGATTGCGGTCGCGATTTACATGTCACTTTGGAGTTTATCAACTCCTTTCATTTCTTCTTGAGAGATTTATTTATTTCTACAAAATCAACACTTATTTGAAATATTAGTGATGATCAATCTACTTTGTCAAGATCAAAAAAGGTTATAGACTTAGGATTAACCATCCTAGTCCAATAATCTCCCCCTTTTTGATTTTGACAACCTAGATTGATCCAAAGTGAAAAATAAGTGTAGAGAAGTAAAATTGAATCATAAATTAGCAAAGATTCCTAAGTGTAAAATAACTTAGCAAAAACTTTCTAAGTGTAAAGTTAATTTGCTTAAATTCCTCCCCCTTAACTTATGTACTTGCTTGCTTACTCCCTCTTAAATAGTTATCTCTAATTTTTTCACTTGAATCTTATTTTATCTCTCCCTTTGTCAAGATCAAAAAGAGTTAGAGAAAACTAAGGATAATTAAAGGGAAGATTAAGCATAAGTAGAGCAAAATTATATAAGAAACAAACATTGAGAGCACAAAGAGATGTAAAAACAAACTTATATATATATATATATATACTAACTATGAGATCATAAGTTATGATTACAAAAAGTAACCAAATAAAAACAAAGTACAAAAAGAAACCTAAACACTAAAAGCTGGTGAATCACTATCATATCCATAAGAGTCTTCTGCAGTCTCTGAGAGGCCACCTTTAGCCTCATCGCCATCTTCCACACCTTGATCTTCATCTTAAGTATCATCAAAATCTGTAAAGTCGGGGAGGTGGCAGGTAGGAATTCCTAGTTTTTTCTGTGGATCCACCATGTCGCTGTGGAGGTGGGAAAGAAATAGTGATCATTTTTTCATCGTCCGCATAATCTTATCAAGCTTGCGGTTGATGATGGAGAGCGATACTTTTTCCGTTGGCTT
>CATIWR010288275.1:0-13714 GCA_949677035.1 Omphalea diandra
TTATCTTAATTTTAGCTCAATTATATGCTTGATTTAGCTTAATTATAGGCTTGATAATTGTCTTACATTTTGGCCTAATTATAGGCTTGTATACAAGGAAAGTAAGTCTGTATATAAGGTTGGTTCTCTGCCTTTATCAAACATACATATTTTTCAAAATTCTTTAAACTCTTTTCTTCTTCTCATTATTTACATGGTATCAGAGCCTCCCTTATGTCCTCTGATCATGGGTTCGATCCACGGAATCCTCAAAAAGGTGTCGAGTCTCTGCCTAGTGAAAGATAAGCTGCGGAGCGTGGTGGATTGAGTCTATGACTATGGCATAAGGAGATCTTTGGGCCTCTATCCATAAGTTCGGGCTTTTAGTAAAATTGTTTATCTTTGATCCAATATTCTCTTGTTCCTCTCTCTTCATCGTCTTTTTCCTCCTCTAATTCGTCCATCAATTCTTCTTCTTCCTCCTCTATTAAATTGAATTTCACTAACTATCTTGCGTGGAAAACTCAATTCAACCATATCTTAAACTTTCAAGATTTGCACAGTTTCATTGATAGAATAAAACCATCACCTTCTAAAACCATCTTTACTTCAGATACAGATCTCACTCCAAAACCAAATCCAAAATTTATGGATTGGTTCAAAAAAAGATCAGTTCCTTCAATCATGGCTTATGACATCCTTAAACGAAGAGGTGTACCATTTCATTATTGGCCTTAATTCTTCTTTTGTTGTTTGGCAAGCTCTATCCAATGCCTTTGGTGCAATTTCCATGAATCGTCAACTCCAATTGCATATCGAACTTCAAGAACTCCGCAAAAATGACCTCTCTTTCTATCTCTTCCTTCTCTCTCTCTCTCTAAGCCAATCCTCTCTTTTTTGAATTCTTCGTCCTCATGTAATGGCTTCTGCCTTGTAAATTCCTCTTCTCATCCTTATTATTACCCTCTCTTCCTTTGCCTTCCTTTGCATATCATTTCTCCAATTCTCTGTTCCTTTATTGTTCACAGCTTTCCTTTTCTTTTTCCGCTTTAATCTAAGTTATCCTTCAAAAATTATTACTTTATTGGAAAAGTCCAATTTTCATGAATTTGGGTTCTTAATTGTTTGATTTGATCATTTCTAACTGGATCTTCTACCCCAAATAAAAATATCCATATTGATTACTACTTTGTTCGGGATCAAATACGATAAGACATTATCCAAATTCGGTTCACAAAAAGTTTGGATCAAATTGAGGATATATTGACAAAACCATTGGACCAGATTCTATTTTCATCACATTTGCGCAAGCTTCGCTTACGGTCATCCGATGCTTCGCTTGAGGGAAGTTGTTACTGATATGCATATTTTTATATCTTGTACTATAAATTTCTTATTTAGTGTTTATCTTCTAATTGTAGTAATGATCTTAATTTTAGCTCAATTATAGGCTTGATTTAGCTTAATTATAGGCTTGATAGTTGCCTTATATTTTGGGCTAATTATAGGCTTGTATACAAGAAAAGTAGGTCTGTATATAAGGCTGGTTATCTGTTTTTATCAAACATACATATTTTCCAAAATTCTTCAAACTCTCTTCTTTTTGTCATTATTTATAATGATAGATTAAGTATCAAGTGTCAACCGAAATGTAAATAGGAAATAAGAGGATTTAGGACTGCTTCAAACATTGATAAAAGTCGTTTTCTATTCCATACAAGACCCAATCAGGGGGGAACTCACCGTGCAAAAGGAGCTAGAGCCAAGACCAAATCAGGCAACGGTTACCAAAGAATTGCAGAATTACCCTCACAAATTACTCTAGAATTCAGGTTCGCACTATATATATTTTATACAAATAAATAGATAAATATAAATATATATATATATATATATATATATATATATATATATATATATATAGATTGGAGGGTTTTGACAATATTTGTTGGTGTTGCTTGTCATAATTCGCTTTGTTGGTGTGTTTTACTAAATTTGCTATTTCTTACTTACTAAAATGGTATATGATAAAATTGAAAATTAAATGTTGAAAAATTAAATATTGAATAATTTTGATACTAAAAATTTGAGAGTTAAATAATTTTACTATTAAAATTTTCAAGAGGTAAATGATAATTGAATAAATATCAAATTTTCAAAAAAATCAAATTTAATAAATATATTTAAGATAAGATAACTAGACACTATCCCATAAATTATCATATAATTTGATTTTTAAATATTTAAAACTTAATTATATCCTTATAAATAAAAATGATCATGATAATGAATAGTGATGGTTGTGGTGAGAGATATTTTAATGAAATATATCAATATAGTAAACTTTTTTCTATTACTAATGTTTGGTAAAACTGAAAATTAAATGTTGAATATTTAAGAGCTGAATTTTAAATACTTAATAATTTAAATACTGAAAGTTTTTAATTGTAGGTGGTGTTTATTAAAATTGAAAATTAAATGCTGAAAATTTAAAAATTGAATTTTAAATAATAAATGATTTAAATGCTAAAAATTTTTAATTATATAGTTGTTTAGTATGAATTGAAAATTAATAGCTGAATCTAATTAATCTATTTGATAATTATAATTATTGAATAGATATTAATATTTTATTTTTAAAAGAGAGTTTATTGAGTTATGAATGGTATATAAGTCGTATTAATAAAAATAATTTAGTATCTATTGGTTCAATATAATTTTAAGTTAAAAATTTTGAATTATTATTTTAAGAGAATTCTAATAGAACTGAACTTTTTCAGTAATAGGTAAACAAAGTTATCAAACAAGTTTAACAAAATTAAGTGCTTAAAATATTAATTTAAGTGTTGAATTATATTATCAAACAGTCTAATATAGTTATTTGGTATGAATTTAAAATTAAGAGGTGAATTTAATTAATGCATTTGATAATTATAATTATTGAATAGATAATAAATTGTTTTTATTTTTAAAGAAGAGTTTGTTGATTTATTAAGGGTATATATGTTATATTAATAAAAATATTTTAGTATGTGTTAACAGAGTTGTTAAGTGATAATTTTAAGTTAAAAATTTTGATTTATTATTTTAAGAAAATTCTAACTGAATTAAACTTTTTAAGTAATGGATAAATAAGGTTACCAAACAAACTTAAAAAAATAAGTACTTAAAATTTAATTTTAAGTGCTAAATTAAATTATCAAATAACCTAATTTATTAATATTACTTAATCTATTAAGTAAAAATTTTCTACTTATCAAATTAAGGGGGTGTTTGGTTGTCAAAATATAATATTTCTATTCAACATTACTTTTCTAGAAAAGTAAATTTCTGAGTAAATATTTCTAGAAATGTAAGATTTTTATGTTTGGTTGGATATAAAATTTTTGAGAAGTTTAAAATTAACATTTTGATTTATACATAAAATAGTTTAAAGAAATTAACATAATAGACTTTCATGCCCCTAATGCAATTGCATGTTTTTATTTAATAATGCAAGATTCTTGTATTTGGTTGGATATAAAATTTTTTGAGAAATTTGAAATTGATATTTTGGATTTGTACATAAAATAGTTCAAAGAAATTAACATAAATTATTGTATTCCCTAATACAATTGCATATTTTTATTTAATTAATCTATATAAAAAGTTTTATACAATAAAATATATCATAGTAATCAATTTATGAAATATAATTATAAATATAATATTATAACACATAACAAATATAATATTATTAAATAATATAATTTAATATAATTTATAATTAAAATAATATAATATATTATAATATAATTAATAATTATTATTAAATAATTATTATTTTATCTTAAAAAAGTACTTGATAGGTTCAATATACTAATATATAGTCTATAACAATAAAATTTAAGAAAATCTAAAAATTATTTAATTACTCAATGAACTAATAAGATATTATGATTTTGTTGTAGTTTAATAATTATTTTAATTAAAATTAAATGATAATCTATATTCTTGATTTTAATTAGAATCATCTTAAATAAATATATAAATTTTAATTTAATATATATATATATATATATATATATATATATATATATATATATATATATATATATATATATATATAAGATTTTATATGTTTATATATTATATTAATTAAGATTATATTTATCAATATATAATTATATAACTTTTAATAGTCATGATAAAGTAAGTTTATCATCTCCTGAGATGGAAAAACACTTTCTCATGCAGACAAGATAGTAGGTGTGAAACCCACAAGTTTAGTAATATAGCTTTACTAGAAATACAACTTTTTAGAGACAAACCAAACCATACATTGAAATTCAACATTCATTAACCATTTTTTCTTGAGATTTCACCAACTAAATACTCGTTTTTTTTTTGAAATTAAGTACTTAATAAAAAAATATTATCAAACACACTTAACATGTTAAAAACTTAAAAAAAACAATTATCAAACAATTATTAAAAAATAAGTATTAAATATTTTAATTTTAAGTGTTTAATATGATTATCAAATAACTCCTAAAACTAATGAGAGAATGAGAATGAAAATGAGCAAATGACTATCAGTCGCTCATCTTATTTATTCTTATTATTTTTCATATTTTCTCTTTTAGTTTAACTGAATAAATACCATGATAAATTTATTTATAATTTTTAATTCAATCAATTATCTTAGTTAATTTTAATTTTATTTACATCATGTTTGGTTTAAATGATTTTTTTGATATCCTACAAAATAAAAATTGAATTTATTTTAAGTGAAATAAATTTTGTATTTGTTTAAATGTAGAATTCGATAAAATATTTTATTTGTATAAAAATATTTTTGTGTTACTTTTGTAAATATTTCAAATATTAAAGAGGAGAGAGAGAAAAACAAGTAGAGAAAGAAGAAAAAAAGAAAAAAGAGTATGAGGAAAAAATAGAAAGGAGAAAAAATAAAAAAAATATTTTTAACTAAAGATATTTTTGTCATAATGAAAAAATCTTACAACGTTAGAATTTCTTTGTAAATTCTATTAAATTTGATAGAATTTAGTTTAATTATAACCAATTTTGAGGATTTAATGAAATAAAATTTTAAATGAAATTTCATTTATACTAAAAACATAAAATTTAAATTTACAAATAAATTCTATAAAAACTATAAAATTTATTTATATCAAATACACTCTTAAAATGAAAAATCAAAATTGAGTAAAATGTATATTTGAAGTATATTTATCCTTATATTTTTTTTAATTTAGTTAATTAAAATCCAAATTTAAGTTTATAGCTTAATTAAGATGATATTTCTGTTTTTGTTTAATATATCCTTATTTTTACTTAAATAAATTTATTATCTACTTTACATAATAAATTTTAATTTTATATTTAAATTTAAAATTTTAAAATTTAAATTTAAATTCATAAAATTTATCAATTTCTCATTTTTAAAATTTTTTTTTATCTCAATCTCTTCTTAAAGATTAATTTTTATACTTAAATAATAAAGTATTTAAAATAAAAATTTTTAAGGAATATTAAAAGAATAGATTGCATGATAAGAATATGAACATTTCAAAAAAAAATTATTCTTAAATTAGAAATTAAGGATTTATTAGTTTATTATTTAAATATATAAAAACAAAAATTTATAATATAAAATATGAAAGTAATATTTCAATTTAATATAAAAATAACTATTTAACATCTAAATATAAATGAAATGTTAATATTTAAATTGAGAAAAGTAAAAATATTATCTTCTTAAATAAGATATTAATTAAATTAAATATGCATATTATTAAATTTTTAATTTTGACTTTGGATATGACTAAAATCAATTAATCAAATCAAAATATAATTAAATCAATTAAATACTTTGAGTACAATTAAAAATTTACAATAAAATTCAGGCATTTTAAGCCATTAAGCCTTTTAAAAATCTAATTCTTTTTGTTGTTTTATAATTGTATGAAACTTGCAATAGTACTTTAATTTGATCTGTTTAATTGCAATTCTAACTATCAAAATTAAGTTAATCAATTTTTTAATTAAACTATTTTTTGAAAGATTTTTTGGGTAATAAAATATTATCCACAATACTAAAAAGTTATTTTCTAAATATGTGACTATCAAGCTAAAGCTAATTAACTTATTATTTGAGTCTAAAATCAGAAAATAAGCCTTTTAATCGGCTGTAAGCTAAATTGGATTCTAACATGATAATATGTGGTGTGCAAACGCAAGGGGCAAGTGGAGCCCATTGCCTCTCTAAATATTTTAAAATCTTTTTTAATTTTTTGTTTGTTTAATTTAATCTTGCACATATAAATTTTTTTTATCCCAATTCGAAATATTTTATTACTTAGCTTCTCAAAATTTTGAAAGCTCTTCAATTTTATATATTTTATTAATAATTTTAATATTATACTCTAAAATTTTCAATTGGTTAATGAAATTTATATACATATCTATAAAATATAAAATTAATATTTTTAATTTTATTTTTTAAAAATATATGTATTCGTCTTCTCAAAATTTAAATCCGAAGTATGCCACTGATTATGAATATTTTTTTTTTATTTTCAAATAACAAAGAAAAATATCCTGAAATTTTCTTTTATACGAGAATCTCTTGCAGCTTATTTGGAAAGAAGAAAATATTAATGAAAAGGGTATGCCTCATCCTGGAAACCCAATCCAATCACTTGCAGCTACCTGCCATAGTGATCATCTACTGTATTTACTAAGAGGGGGTCAAAAAAAAAAGGTTAGTCCGCTGCATTGGGCAATTCCTTGTTTAATGGATAAAGACACATCTCAGTTTGATTTACTTGTCTTGCTTGCTATATACTAGTTGGCCTAAACAAAGCATTGTTGTATTCCTTCTTTGGAGTATTCATACCTTCGTTTGGCTTTAAGATGTTCCAATATCCTTTTGCCTTTCATTTGGAATAGTTGGAAATGAAACATCATCACCGTCACCACCTCCTCTTCTATCTGAGTCTCGCTTTATTGTTGATTATCTTTCGAACATCCTGCACTAATGGCGATGATCTCTTCACCAAGTGCTCCTCTACTAAGTATAAGTGTGGAAACATGCAAGGAATAGGGTACCCTTTCTGGGGTAAAAATGTTCCTGAGTTTTGTGGTCACCATGCTTTCCATCTTGACTGTCTACGTGATCGATATACGTTTATGGTAATTGGGAAACAAAAGTTCTTTTTGCTAGATATAAATCAACAAGTATATTCTATGAAGATTGTCCGATGGGACCTGTGGCAAGATTCTTGTCCAGCTGACACTGAAAATTTCCAAGATGTTGGTTTGAATCACGCTCTTTTTTATTACACTTCAACATTTAGAAACCTTACATTAATCTATGGATGCCCTTTGGTGGATACCATGCAGAGGTATAATTTTACTTGTAGCAATGCAGTACAAACTACAGATGTTTATAATTACTATGCAGATGAAGTCAGCTGGGAGATTCAGAAAGCATACCTTGAAAAGCATTGCAGAGCTCACCTGACAACTCCGGTTTTGCACATGGCTTTGATTCAACTCTTCAGTGGTTCGAAGACAGTGAATGATGCTGTAAGTGAAGGATTTGATGTTGAATATCTTGCCCACAGGCAATCCTGTGTCAAGTGTCAGGAATCAGATGGAATCTGTGGAACTAACTTAACCACTCAGGAATTTCTCTGCCTTTATAAAGACCAACCTGGCGGTGGAAAATCTTCTTCAGGAACTCTCTCTTATGGTATGCTATTCTCCTACTAGTCTCTATTGTTCAGTCTTTAGGCTAATCTGATGCAACTTATCATGTTGCAGGGCGAAGATCAAATCTAATCAAGAAGTCATTAATAGGGATTATCGGGATTGCGGTGGCTGGGATGTTATTTGGCTTAATCATTGCTTGCTCTTTTGGACCCTTAGAAAGATTATTGCATCAAATGTCCCCTTTCAGAAAGTGAGAGCTAATAGTTATCAAAATCAAAATATTGAGAAAGTTATTAGACAGTCCACTGCTCCAAAGAGATATAGGTATTCAGATGTAAAGAAAATGACAGACTCATTCAAGAATAAATTAGGCCAAGGAGGTTGTGGTAGTGTATACAAAGGGAAACTACTAGACAGACGTCCCGTGGCAGTGAAGATCCTCATCGACAATTTGAAAGGAAAAGGGGAAGAATTTATCAATGAGGTTGCTATCATTAGTCGAACTTCCCATGTTAATATTATTTCTCTTCTTGGATTCTGCTTCGAGGGTCATAAACGAGCACTCATTTATGAGTTCATGGCTAATGGTTCGCTTGATAGGTTCATGTACAATGAACGTAATTTGAATGCGGGTTGCTGCTTGGGATGGGAAAATTTGTACGAAATTGCTATTGGAATAGCTCGAGGACTTGAGTACCTACATGGTGGATGTAACACTCAAATTCTGCATTTTGACATCAAACCTCATAACATCCTTTTGGATGAACACTTTCGTCCTAAGATAGCTGATTTCGGGCTCTCTAGATTACCCTCCAGGAGAGGAAGTATCACACTAATGGAAGATGCAAGGGGGACAATTGGGTACATTGCTCCTGAAGTATTCAACAGAAGCTTTGGAAGAGTTTCGCATAAGTCCGACGTGTATAGCTATGGGATGATGATTTTGGAAATGGTTAGTGGAAGGAAGAATGCAAATGTTAGAGCGGATAATGCAAGTAAAATATGTTTTCCACATTGGATCTATAACCGTTTGCAACTCGACAACGACTTAGGACTACGTTCTGTCATGACCAAAGAGGAAGAAGAAATTGCCAGAAAAATGATTTTGGTGGGATTGTGGTGCATACAGACAAACCCTTCACATAGACCTTCTATGAATGAGGTCTTGGTTATGCTGGAAGTTTGTAGTGAAGCATTGGAAATTCCTCCAAAGCCTTTTAATGTTTCCCCTCAAAATTCAGGAGATAACCCTTCTGCAACTTCAGTCTAAGGCTATCTTATAAGTTTAAATGTAATGCAAATGCCACTTACCAATTATTCTTTAGAGCAAGAATATATTGAAATAAGTTAGGAAACAAGTTGAGAATATTTATTCTATCAAAGATTTGTTCAGACAATCAATAGAAGCATCATAGTTGAGCTAACTTTTATTCTTTAAGAACAGGTTGCTTGGTACAATCAGTATGGTGAATAAAACAACCTATCATTTGAATTGCTTATTAGTAGAAAGGCAAAAATCAATTGAAACAAGTAGTAACCAAAACACCAACCTAAATATTCAAAAAATTAGACTAACAAATAATTATTATATATTATCTATTTTTAATATATATATTGTGCAAGTGGTTAAGTAACTAATAATTGTGTAAATGTTTCTAATATTCTTGTAGGATCTTCAATTTCATTCCAAATCCAATAATCAGAGAAAGTAACTCAGGGGATTGCTCTTCAACTTTCAAAAATGTTCAAAATTATTGGACGAATGCTGGTCAAAAATAATTACACAAGGCCAAGGCAGTTAGGTTCTTGAACATAGAGCAAAATAAAACATTTAGTTGATTCAGCCATTCAACACTCTGTCTATTTACTAGAAAATTCAATGAAACAAGCAAAAATTAGCCATTGAAATTAGGAGTTGTGTCAGTACTGGTTCATTTCATCATGATAGTATCTGGAGAACGTCGCAAAGGATTACTCTCCAGTAAACCAGCATCATCTGATTGAATATCCATCTCCCCTGCCTTTTCCATACTGTAATCCTTGCTTTATATCTCCTTTAGACTTCTTCCACTGGTGGTCTCAAATCCTTTGCACTTTGGAGACATTGAAATGCTAACTCTGCCACTGAAGTTATCATTTTTCTTACAGCATAGTTTGATTCGAATCCAAGACTTTTATCTGCAAGTTCACCTACTGTGATCTTTAACAAATTAATCTCATGTTGATGCCTAGCGATGTCAACAGCAGGCATGGATGATATCAGTTCAATCAAGGCCAGTCCAAAACTATACACAACTCTTGTACCAGTCAACTGGTGGCACTGGTGATACTCAGGATCAACATAACCAGGAGTCTTGTGGAGCCGCAGAAACTTGGGTGGCATCATTTGGAAAGAGGCAGGACAAATCAAAATCTGAAACTTTAACACAAAAGAGGCTGTCAAGTAGAATATGCTAGTTTTCACATATTGTGGATAATATCAGAAGCATGGAGGTATGCCAATGAAGAAGCAGTCTCAATAGCAATTTTCATTCGAGTTTGCCATGGCAGTGCACCAAGCTTTGCTCTTTCATCACGAAGATGATCAGCAGAAGTGCCATTGGGCATATGTATTCATAGACTAGTAGAAGTGAGTGGCTGTAGTGAGAGGTGCACTCATGCAGGGAGACAAGATCTCAACTTCATTCATGAACTGTAGCTCTCCTGTAACTGCTAACATACATGTGCTTGATTGAAAAAATACGCCCATCCGCCTAGATGCAATGAAGTTACGAATTTTACTTGTTCATATCAGAGAAAAGCACCACATTGAAAATGATTTTACCAGTTTAGACATTTAATCGAACAAAAAAATTGTTTAGACACCAAAATAGAAAAATTAAAAAATTCAGACACCAAATTTGTGATTTTCCCAAAAAAAAAAGTGGCAAGAAAATTTAAATTATTCATTCTGATAAAAATGGATGATGATATGTATAACAACTCTTCGTTCTTTACCATAATATACTGAGCCCAAACCTCCTCCAATTTCTCAAGCATAATCAAAATTGTTAGTTGCCTCTTCTAATTCATTGTAGGCTAAGGTTTGGACCCGTCATCTTGAAGGGATTTTTCCAACATTTGCTTTTGAAGGGACGGACAAAGATAGATCATATGGTTTTCTCTTGCGGTGTAGATAGTGGAAGATGAAGCACATTATGACCACGCTTGCTAAAGGTGTCCCAACACCTGCAGGAGATAGGGAATAGGGTATTTGTCGATTACAGTTTGATGCTGATGGATTTGTTTTTGTCATTTAGATTCAAACTAAAGTGAGAAACCACATAAATAGATAAAGGAATGAATTCTGGATCACAGCCAGCAACAGAAAAATAGGCAGCACTGAAGTGTTAGAATCTTCGAGCTGAAGAAATTGAATTTTTCTCGGTTTTATGAAAGCAGGACAGCTTTATATGCAGAATTTGAAGTGGCAAACATGTCCCTTACATTCTTCAACTCGATAGCCTTACTGTAATTTTTACCTCTAGCATACTTTTCTTGGAGTAATATCTTTTTCTATTATTATGGAAGCTAGCAATATATAAGCTAATCCTCTGCAATATGCACTTAGAAAAAGATTTATACTTGAAGAAATCAGTTATTTCAATAAGAATGAGAATATCTAGACGTCTAAGTGGGTGTTTGGGGCAGCTGTTGAATGCTGCTGATGGCTGTTTTGCACCTAACAACTGCTCCAAATCTGTTCGGTAAAGATTTTCAATCAACAGCTGATAGCTGATTGTGCTCTCAATTAGCTGTTGATTCCATCAGCTAATTGACAATAGTTTTTATATTTAGATGAAATTACTTTTTTTAAATAACTGAAACTTCCTATCTTATTTGAAATGTAAAACTCTTCTATTTTATTTAAAACATAAATCTCTTTTATTTTATTTGAAAATAGCTTTATTTTTTTTGCAAAAATTAGTTATTTGTTGGTAAATATTTTATTATTATCATCACTGTTGTTATTTTATTTAATTTTGTCTTTATACTTTTGTTTCTATAATGTGGAATAAATAACATTTTAAATATAAAATATATCCATATTTGTCATTTTACATTCTAACAGCAACAGCTCAAAAATATTTACCAAACACTTACATGAATTAACTATCAACTACCTACCACCTGTATTGATCAGCTCAACCAAACAGACCCTAATTACCAAAGCCAAAACTTAATATAACAAAAGAAGATGATTTTGGCATGGGAGGGGAGACAAGAAGATTGAGCTACAAAAAAGCATAAATTATCTACTGGGAAAAAAAAAAATCAGGTGAGATGGGTTTTTCATCAAAGTTAATATTGAAGGCTAGGTAAGTAGGATATGGGATTCCACTTTTCGTGACAAAAATCCAGAAAAATACAGTAACTTAGCAGTTGTAGCAGTCTTAAAATAGAAAAACATTGCCATTAGACAGACTAATAGTCTAAACGTTGAGTGTTTATCTTAGGGTTCAAACTGACAGCTACATCCTTCTTACGAATTTCTAATGTACCAAAAAACTAAAAAACCAGACAATATTCATTCAACACAACAGTAAAAGAGCCAAATAAATGAATGTATCAAAAGGAAAATACTTGAATGTCACCATATTTTTTACATTTCTAAAGCTGAACTTTAAGCTCACAGCTTCACTTAACTTTACCAGGGAGAATAAAAGTCTAGGCTAAGCTAATAAAAATTGGCAAATTTGAAACATATAATGCAAAAAACATAGAATTCCATTAAGAAATATCATGACCAGATCTAGAAAAAAACAATGAAAAAATAAAACTAAGAAATCCATGATTCTATAAGTCTATAAACCCTTTTGCCAACAGGATTATCAAAATTATAGCACCAGTACACAAAGGATCATTAAACAGAGTGTATGAAAACAGATTAGCAATGTGGTGATTGTGAGTAAGAAACTGATGTTTTTTTTTTCTTTTACCAAAGAGAAAGAAATGATGAGGCAGAAGGACAAGAGGATGAAGAAAAGTAAACGAGTCGACTAATCTAACACCTGTACAGAGCGCTATGTAAATCAATATTATTTAATATTTTATAATTTATATATTCTAAAATATTTATATACTTAATATTATTTTATAATATATAATTCATATAATACTATCTATTATATAAATTCTCAGTCAAACTACCCACTAACTCTGCCTAATCTTGGCTGCTGCAATGTTGAATAAGTTAAGCTCTATCCACCATTTTTTGAATAAGTTAAGCTCTATCCATCATTTTCTACAAAAACATCTAACCAATTTTCTGCTACTACAACATAAACTTAAAAATAGTACCAAAACCATTTTGCTAATGTAGCAAGCACCAGCAAGCTTGCTTGTGACAGTCACTTGCCAGCAATATCACACCAGCATAGTATCATCACAAAAGCATTCTAGCTTTAAGCCAAAGCTCATTTTCCAGCAATAAGTAGTTAGCAGTGAAATGAATGCGTGCCATGCTATACTAATTAGCTGTATTGCTGTTAAGAATAATGTTTTGATTCTCAAACATGTTGTTAAGATAGTAAGATATAAATAATATAACAAACGAAACAATCTTTTAATTGAACTCGCATATAATTTAGCATCAAAGGCAAAAATGTAAGTAACTACTCTAGATACCAGCCATATGTACATCCCTTCCATAGTACTCATGTCTCATTCAACACTCTGTCTATTTACTAGAAAATTCAGTGAAACAAGCAAAAATTAGCCACTAACATTAGGAGTTGTGTCAGTGCTAGTCCATTGCATCATGACAGTATCTGGAGAACGTGGCAAAGGATTACTCTTCAGCAAAACAACGTCATCTGATTGAATATCCATCTCTCCTGCCTTTTCCATACTGTAATCCTTACTTTGTATCTCCTTTAGAGTATCTAACACTTCTTCCATGGATGGTCTCAAATCCTTTGCACTTTGCAGACATTGAAATGCTAACTCTGCCACTGCAGTTATCATTTTTCTTACA
>CATIWR010288284.1:0-18504 GCA_949677035.1 Omphalea diandra
ATAAATTTTAATTTCATATAAAATCAATTAAATAATTATTATTATTTTTTATCATTATACAATATAATTAAATATTCAAATGTGTTATTTAATAAAGGATAAAATTGAAAATATATTACATATTATTATTTTTTCCTTCCACAATTGGTTATCCAATCAAGGGAAAATAAAAATTAGTTTCCTTTCCCTCCTTCTTATCCAATCATGAGGGAGGAAAATAAGGAGGGAAAATAAAATTTATTTTTCTTTCTTATTTTTTTTTTTTTTATGAAAAATTGCCAATCACAGGGTAAATATAATATAAATAAATTGATGAAATCGAATTGATATTAATATTAATTCTTTTTGAGGCAAATATTAATATTAATAAAATATTGTGACTGATCATGACAGATAAATTTGACAAAATTTCAATGCAAAAGATACGTTAACATCGCGCGGACTGACTATGGCGTTGTTGAACTAAACCAAATATGATAGAGCATTGATTGATCTATATATCTGTTCCTTTTTTTTTTTAATCGATAATTACAACGGAGAGAAAATATTCGAGCTCAAAATTCAAATCCTAAAGGTATGAAAAGACGTGATAGGCTAAGGCGTTATTTGTAGCTCTTTCTGCTTTTGCTTGCCATTGACGTTCTGCTATTGCAATTACATTTTTTCTCTCTTTGTAACTTTAGATGGCAGACAGAGGCCAAGGATACACTGTTGATGAAGCGCTCATCGCACTTGGGTTTGGAAACTTCCAATACCTCGTGCTTCTTTATGCTGGTATGGGTTGGATTTCAGAGGCAATGGAGATGATGATTCTCTCATATGTGGGACCAGCAGTTCGCTATCAATGGGGTCTTACTTCTTATCAACAAAGCGTAATTACCAGTGTGGTTTTTGTTGGCATGCTGATTGGAGCTTATTCTTGGGGCTTAGTTTCCGATAAATGTGGAAGAAGGTGCCCCTCTATCTTTCATTTCCTTATTTTCAATTTCTTCTCTTACTTTCCTTTCGTGAATCTTATTTAGTTTTGGTTTCATGGAAAACAGAATAAAGATACTTAGACTGAATGGAACTATATTTTAATTCCACATCCTTTTGCATCTGGCAAACATCATCTTGTTCACAACATGTAGATAACTCTGCAATCAATATATTGATTGCTGAATATCAGATTTTTCCTTCCCTTAATGTTTCAAAAGCCTGGTCAGTTAGGTATTTCTTTTGGTTGTTGTTCAGGAGGGGATTTCTGGTTACAGCAATAATTACATCTGGAGCTGGATTTGTGAGCTCCTTTTCTCCGAACTATTTTACATTGATTGTTTTTCGTTGTTTGGTTGGCCTCGGTCTGGGAGGTGTTCCTGTACTCGGGCCCTGGTTTTTGGAGTTTGTACCTACACCTAACAGAGGCGCTTGGATGGTTATTTTGCAAGCATCCTGGGCTGTTGGAGCAATCCTGGAGGCTGCTCTCGCATGGGTATAATTATGATTCCATCAGGTCTTCTCTATTAAATTTCTTTGTATATTCAAATCACAAACTGTACATCCTTTAGTCAAGAAACTTGAAAAAATCTTAATTTCAGATTAGTTGGAGTTAGCAAAAATGAGGCTATATATTGCCATATGATACTTTTCATCCACAAACATGCTATAGATTCTTCCTTAAGATTGTTTTCAGATCAGTGGTAAAGGATCTTTGCCTTTGCCCCTTGTTTTTGCGTTAACAGTTTCTGATGCTTGAACTAAATATAGTCTTGATAAGATTGCAGGGACCGTAAAGTTTGCGGAATTTTCTTGCTTTATGTCAAAGGTCTCTAGATTTTGTTGTACTTGCTATACATATATGTTGATTCCCTTTCTTCTAGCCCTAATAATTGTCCTCATCCTTGTGCTGTACCTGTACTTTTGCAGATTGTTATGCCAAGATTGGGTTGGAGATGGTTACTTGCTCTGTCTGCTTTGCCTTCATTTCTTCTCCTTATATTTTATGCCATGACGCCCGAATCACCGAGATATTTATGCTTAAAAGGTCGGAAAAATGATGCCTTGAGGAATTTACAGAAAATTGCCGAACTAAATGGAAAAGAGTTGCCTCCTGGTGTTCTTCTCACGGACCATGAAAAAGAACTACAACAGGAGAGTCTTCCATCGGAAGGTGGACATTCCTTGACACCACATAATGATGAGGGTGTTGTGAGCGATCTTCCTCCCATGTGGAAGGATTCTAACATGGGACTCATCAAATCCTTGTTCATGCTTCTTTCACCAAATTTAGTTAGGTCTACTATACTCTTATGGTTTGTAGTTTTCGCGAATGCATTTACATACTATGGCCTTGTGCTGCTGACCACTGAATTGAGCAATGGGGGCAATACATGCTATTCAACTGAAGGGCACTCACAGAATTCTGACTATATTAACTATAAAGCTGTTTTGATTGCTAGTTTCGCAGGTAAGATTGTAGTAAATAGAATAACATTTATTTGTATTATAAAGGTGATCTCGTCTCACGCAGATGCAGTATAACATCTTATTTTTATCTGCTTGAAGAACTTCCGGGGCTCATTCTGGCAGCTCTCACAGTTGATAGATTTGGTCGTAAACTTTCAATGTCGGTTGTGTTCTTCATCTGTGGCATCTTCTTGCTGCCGTTGGTGGTCCATCGGTCTGCAGTAGTTACAACAATCCTCCTCTTTGGAGGTCGAATATGCATCACAGATACCTTCACTGTTGTCTCTATTTATGCTTCGGAGGTAAATCAAGGACTTGAATTTTCACTCAAGCAATTATTTATTTTTCAGTCTTTCTTAGTATTTCATAAACGAGAAACTAAGTGAAAACAGTGCAATATATTTATCTATTTGCATTGTAGAGTTCATTGAAAAAAATTGAATTTCCTTGAGACTTTCTTAGAAGCCCTATGGATTTATTTTTCCAGGGCACATTATGCTCTAGTCTGAAGTTGAGTATCACTGGTTATTAGGACCCTCTGGTTCTGGAAAACGAGATAACGTGACACACTCTATCCATAATTTCTATAAAGACTGGATTTTAAAGAATAGAATTTTAAAAAACTCATGGACAATAAGATGAAGTAAGAGGTTGGATTGTCTCAGCTTCTCGCAATAGTTTTTCCGCTTAAAGTACAAACTGATTTTTCTCTTTGTAATATAAATTCATTAGATTCATATATATATATATATATATATATATATATATATATATATATATATTGATTGTTGCAGTAGTTTATGAAAACCTCATGGTTCTGTCTTCGAAGGATAACGTCAATGGTGTACTATAATTTTGAGTTTGTAAAGTAAATTATTTTATATAGGTAGGCTTAAATCCTTGTTAGATTAAGGAGTTAAGCCTACCTATTGCAGGATAAAAGTAACTTAAAGGCTGATCTAAGTATGCCCAATCTTGAAAATTTCCATATAGGACTCATAGTAAATTGTGTATAAACCAAGATGAAGGACATGGGATATAATTAAGACATATGGATTTAGTTATGATAAATTATAGGTAGGCATGCTGTTAGACTTCTTCTCCTTCCTCTATTTCTCTCCCCTTTCTGTATGCTCTTCCATGAACAGTATCTTGGTTGAGGCAAGTTGTAAAATGTAACCTTTTATGTTATTCGTGATGTAGATATACCCAACTTCAGTCAGGGCAACAGGTGTTGGAGTTGCTAGCTCAATGGGAAGAATTGGTGGAATTTTATGCCCTTTAGCGGCAGTAAGTTTGGTCCAAGGATGCCATCAAACTGCAGCAGTTCTTCTTTTTGTGGGCGTAGCTTTTGCAGCAACCATCTGTGTCTGTTTCTTTCCACTTGAAACCAAGGGCCAAGAGCTGACTGAGAGTTTATCCAGTAAAAAAAATGAAAAACCAAAGACCTTGACACAAGAAGATATACATCTAATAACGTCTGATATGATGTATTAGCTTAATCATATGCTATGTTGAATTTGGTTAATCTTACTTTATACGCAGACGCATGGAAATTCATCGGTTTATGTATTTGTTAGGTAGGCCTGAAATTTGCAGGCATGATGTTTTTCCATGGAATTTAGTCAATGGTAAGTATTTGTTTGCAGTCCTCTCTTCTTCATTATTAATATGTTTAGCATTCAAGTGATGGCTTCGTCATATTTGTTGTGTTCTTGTGAAGAACGCATACACGTCTGGCAACTCCATAAGGTGAGAGGCAAGGTGGATTGGAATGGAGTGTATGAGATATAAATATAGCTATCGTGTGTTGTTCCATCAAAATTTCTAAGAATCAACATCAAATTTTACTTGAGGTCTTAGTCTAATGATAAATTAAAATTATCTATAAATAGATGCTAAAATTTAAATTTTATTAATATAAAATTTTTTTTCAATAAAAGTGAAATTTCGAATGTTAATATTCGTAAAATTTCCTTCCTCCTACGCAATGAAATATAAATAACCTTGTGCAAGTGTGATGTGGAAAGCCCAGCCAACTAAAAAGGCCACTACTCAAATGAAACTTTGTTGTGTGAGTATTATTTAGTATATTACTTTCATTTAATATTTATAACTAATTTTTGAAGCATGAAGTTTACTCACATTAATATGGAATTCAGTTTTCATAATCTTAAATATACTTTGTAGAAATATGAGTTTAGTTCTATTCAGGTACTCCATGTACATCCAAACCGAAAATTATTAAGCTCAATTTTTCAATAATTTGTGCCTAATCAACTTCAAAGTCATGCCTCATTTTTTAAATAAATAATTTTTTTTTAAATTTTAGTTTCAATCAAACTCCATTTTACATTTTAGAGTAGAACTCTAATATTCTTAAAGTCAATATCTCGAACTTCAATAATAAAAATTTTGAAAATATCAATTTTACATGCTGTAATTAAATTAAGTAATTTAAACAAAACAATAAACATAAAATTTAAAATTCTAAAAAAATCAGAATCTGAGAATATCATTCCATTACGAGCTCTCAACCACCCGAATGTCCGATGGAGAATAAAAATATAATATAAATATAAATATCATACTATATTGAGATTTGATTAAAAAAAATGAAGGGGAAGTCCACTAAATAATTAGGGCTTGGGTAAAAGGTGAAGCAAAGCCCATTGGGGCAATCGGAAGGTAAACTCGGCCTCTCCGCGTTCTCTTCTTCTGCTAGCCGCTCTTTCTTAATTAGCGTAAAACTTGTGTTCCAGCTCCAGGTGGTTATTCATCTTCTTCTCTCACTTGAAAAATGGGTTGGAAAGCCGCTGAAAAGCTAATCAGGCACTGGAAAGTACTCAGAGGGGATAATGTAAACTATCTTACAATCATTCAAACCACATCTTTTCCTTTCGCCATGTCATTTCTCAATTTCTTCTATTAATCAATCATTCACAGGTTATGATAATCAGGGGCAAGGATAAAGGTGAGACTGGTGTTATTAAGCGCGTCATCCGTTCTCAGAATCGTGTTATCGTCGAGGGTAAAAATCTGGTGAGATACTAATTTCATATCCTCCTTTCTTTTAATTGACTAGTTTCGGCAATTATTAGGGTTTAGATCTGCTTAGGTGCAGTTTGTGACAAGTTAATTGCTGACGAATGTGCGCTTGCTTATCACGTGGAAGTGATCTTTGTTTTCAACTTTCGATTCTTATGGTGGCATCAAATTGTTTCCTTATTTGTCAACATGGTGCTTATCGATCAGCTAGTATCATTTGGTGCCTGTGATTGTTTTCGTCTTTGTAATAATTCTCAAGCCACATCTCGTCAAACTGGAAGTGTGGATTTTAAATATTCTGTGCCAATAAACTTTAGCTAAAAATACTATGGTGGCAGATGTCAATGCCTTTCATTTCATGGCTAGTTCAACTCTAAGAGCACACCAAGAAATATAATGAGAATGATTCTCAGTCCATTTTCATGTTTGACATCTTAATTTATTACGAAAACCTAAAAATAGAATTTCAAAATAATTAGGATTTCTTATTATTTTTGGAAACTCGTTGCCTAAATTGGTTTATTTGCTTGTAAAGCATAAGATTTTTAGATATATAGGTATTTATAGAAGTTTGTTAATATTTGAATTTCATTTCTTTGTGCATTGAAATATACCAAACAAAAACATTAGAATTTTAAAACACTATTTTAAGAATATAATTTTATTTCTCATTTCTTAGTGTAACCAAACATGTTATAAAATTTTTCATACCAATAGTATAAGTTAGTGATGCCATGTTCCATTCTATCCATATGATCATGTTCTTTTTGTTCACTTAATAATTTTTTTGCTGTCTTAGGTTCCTCTTTGGTTGATTGCTGGTCTTTTATGTATAAATAATGATCTTAGTTTTTTTTAATATATACATTTTATTAGGTCCTGGAAGTTAAATAGATTTTTGGAATTGTTTTTGTTAATAATATTGTCCTCCAAGATGATGACCAGTTTTATTTTCATGTAGATCGTCCATCATCTCTATCTCCTTTCACTTTTGCAGGTGAAAAAGCACATCAAGGCAGGTGAAGGTCATGAAGGTGGGATCTTTACAGTTGAAGCCCCACTTCATGCATCAAATGTTCAAGTTATTGACCCAGTCACTGGGTATGGTTCATGGTTTTTTTGATTAGCAAAGACTGGCATTTTTATATTCTTTTTTTTCCCCCCTATATTCTGATTTAGATTTCAAAGCTATGCCTACCATGCAGGAAACTGTGCAAGGTTGGAATTAGATATCTGGAAGATGGAACCAAAGTAAGAGTTTCTAGAGGTATCGGGACATCTGGCTCTATCATTCCTCGACCTGAGATTTTAAAGATAAGGACAACTCCAAGACCTACCATAGGTTTGTTACAAACGCTTGTCATCTTTTTAATCTGAATTATGTGACCCTCATTGAAGGTTTTTCTTGTGATGTGTGCTTATATGGAGATGTGATAAACTATACTGTTCAGATGTCCAGCATGGTCATAGTTGATGCTTCATTTAGTAATATTTCATGATCTGACACAATAAGTAATATTGGAGGGATATAAAGCTCTGCTATGAATGAATTGAGTGTAAAATTATAAATATCTTTTGACAAGTAAAATAATCCAATAAATGTAGGAGGACAAAAGGGGCCAAACTCAAGTAGACAGGGCATATATGTATATTGAAAATCCATGAGGGAAAACTAAAATTATTGAGTTTCGACTAATTCACTAAATTATTGGAGACACATGAAGGATTGACTGGGAATATTCCTATATGGAACTGAACCTTTTCAATAACACATTGGGAAGCTGAAAAGGGAGGCAGTGCAGTCATTTCTTTTTTATGAGTTTTAGAAATATCACACGCTTCCTGAATATAGCAAGTGAAATATATAAAAGAATGAGAAGCTAAATTTGGTAAATTTATCAAAAACTGCATAGACTGGTTGATGTCTACTTGATTGAAAAATCATCAATTTATTATTAAAATCTTAGTTTTGGACATATGTTGACATTTTCCAAAATGTCTCTGTATCATCTGGTTGAAGTTTAATGAAATCAGGGCTTGGTCGGTGCATAAACTAGCTGTTTGGGTTTTATTTATTTATATTTGTGTTTGGATGGGTTGGGATTGGGGTTACAATGTTTGAAGAGATAGACAGAAATAATTTTATGAGGAATTCCTTCCAGTGCAGTCAATTCGTTTCCAGTTTTCTGGTGCAATGACTTGTAGGCGGTTGATCCCTCATTTTCTGACACCAAGTTGTCAAATGTGCATCTTCTATAATGCTAGTTTTTCTTTTTAGACAAAGTAACATGCATGTCAGCATATATGTAAATTCAGGTACTTAAAGTTTTATGAAATTCATCCTCAGATTACTTCAAATATGTCAAGCATCATCTTATCACATTTAAGATATTCCTCGAACTGTTTCTTCTATCTTTGCATTGCATTTGAAGTATATTTAGTGAAGGCACTGAAATGAATGTTTTCGTTTTGGCAGCTGGTTCGAAGGATACTCCAATGGATCTCGTGTTGGAGAGGACATATGATCCTAAAACTGGGAGAGGCGTGCCGGATCTTTGAAGAAACCTTTTTCAATTTCATGATGGACAAAGACTTATTAGTGGAAGAAGTTTCAAGGGCATGCGAGTCATTTCTATTCCAGATGTGAACAAAATAGTGATTTTGTAAGGAGTTGTCCACTAGTTTTGAATTTGTTAGCATTTTGGAAGCTCAATAAATGGATAATTATGGTAAAGTGCTATGAGGATCAGGTTTCCTAGGGATCGAAAATACAGGTTTGTTAGTCCTAACTGATATTCTTTATGAAATTTAAGCTCTTCTACCGCCAAATTTAAGGTTACCTTGTTTCTGTTTTCCAGCTATTTGAGTAGCTTTTTTAATGCTACTCATATCACAAAGAGTTGCACATGTAAAACTGGGACGAAGCATCACAAGTTAAAAACAATAATAATAAAATTGAGTTGGAATGCAATTTGAACGAACAATGACATTGTTGTGGTTATAACAAACAACTCATCTTTCTTTCTTTAAAAAGAAAAAAAAGAGAAATTCGCTTTTGGAGGCAGGATTTTGTGTTGCGGGTACGGTAAATTCGGACAATTAATTAATTTGAACTATTAAGCTTGATATTGTGATTAAATGTCAAGGGCTTCTATCAGAAACAGTTTCCAGGGCACGGCATCCGAATTTAGGGTCTCCTGCGTTGGGCTTGTCACCAACTGAGTGTCATGCTAGTAGCAATAACTGGTTGCCTTATCTCTGTTCTCTCTTGCTTCCTTTTTACATTGAAGATCTTATCTTTGCTTTTGTTGTGAACTTTAGCAGATAAACATAACCAGGTTATGTCGTGAACTGAGTAACTTGTCCAATTTGGCATTTGTCATTACCTTTCGTCGACTTTTGTTTTGTGTCCAAGAATACGATAAATGTTAATCCGTTTGGATGAGTGTACAAAGTATGGACCACCAATATAAGTAAATTTTTGTCTCTCAAGAGAAAGGTTAGTGCTGTGCTGAAACTGGATCCAACTGGATATACTGAATTATGTCGACTACAAATCCCCTAGGTTTAGCCATCACAATATTTTCTTGTTTGTCCTATTGTTTTAAGTAATCATATAATATAACATGAGATCAAAGATAATAAGTATAATGTGGATTGTTGGAAGTTAGTCGGCACTATGCCACACTCAAAACATTTACATAAAGACTAAGGAAGAACACTTAAATTTGTTTTTAATTTTTCAAGTGATTTAATATAAATGATTTATACTATTTCAAAGACAATTCCTGCATACTCAATTTATATCTACAAAGAGAGAAAATTTGAGAATAAAATTTATTGTATTTTATTAATTGATACTTAAAATACAATATCACTTGATAACTCAGTGTATACAGAGCAAAAAAACAAATCTGTTGCAAGATATTAATACGATTGTCATAGAAGAAAGAAAGGATCTTTAAAATCAACAAAATAATCTTCTATAATTTAGTCAATTGAATTATCTTTCTCTGTTAGATTACCATCTTGACTGAAGTTGTTGCACTTTGACCTCTGTGATCTCCTAAAATATTTTCACTAATAAAACTGTTATTATGAGTAAATTCATCCTTATTGCTCCACAACTTACGGGATACCTTATCACTCCATTTACTCACATTTTGATTACTAATATTTTGGTTGACGGTAAAGGTCTTCATTATGCTAATAGCCCCTCACAAATTGAGTCGGGGTTGGAGGCAAAATTTGCTGTAGAATGAATAAAGAACAACGTTCTACAAAATTTTAGTAAATATGTCAACAACTTGTTTATTAGGGGAAACATGTTTAGTCACTAGAATTCCAAGTGCAACGTGTTCTTGCACAAAATGATAGTCTAATTCTATATGTTCACTCTGTACGTGAAATATAGGATTAACTGTTATGTAGAGAGCACTAAGATTGTCACAGTAGAGTGTAGGTGGAGAGGAGATTGGAACACGAAGATCCTTAATAATGTAAGTCAACCAAGTAATTTTTGCAGCGGTGTTGGCCATGGCACAATACTCTGCTTCGGTACTAAAATGTGAGCTTGTATGTTGCTTCTTGGCACACCAGGAATTCAAATTAGTTCAAAGGAAGGTATAGTAACCAGTAGTGGATCTCCTTATAGTACGTAGCCCAATCAACATCTGAAAAGCCATAAAGATTGAGAGAAGTTTGTGAAGAAAGATGTCACATATCGAAGTATATAGTGAACCAACTTTAAATGAGCAAGTGTATGAGCATGCATGAACTGGAAAACATAATTAACACTATAAGAAAGGATTGGTCGAGTGAGTGTAAGATATTGAAGTGCACCAATAATGCCATGATAATAACAAAGGTCATCAAAGGGCATGCGATTTAATGGTGGTTTAGGTTTTGTTCCCAATGGTGTACTCACAGGCTTATAATCGACCATGGTTAGATTGTTTAAGGATGGTGAGGGCATAGAGAGATTGAGACAAATGAAGCCTAGTAGCTGTTTGTGCAATTTCAATACTAAGGAAATGATGAATTGGTCCTGAATCTTTCATAATAAATTCATTGCTTAGGAGTTGAATAAATAAGGTAACAAGCTCAAAAGTAGATCCAGTGAGAAGTATGCATCTACATAAAGAAGCAAAATAAGTGAACCATGATCAAAATGAAAAAAAAAAAAAAAAGTTGGATCAGCCAATCTACAAAATAACCCATCCATAAGGAGAAAAACACTAAATCTATCAAACCAAGCACGAGGTGCTTATTTGAGATTGTATAGAGAATGTTGAAGTTTAAACATAATTTGGGTTTCGATAGTCTGCCATACCTGGTGGTTGTTGCATGTATATGTCTTCAAAAATATTACCATACAAGAATGCATTTTTTACATCAAGCTGTCGGATCGACTAAAGTTCACAAGTTCAATAGATAGCATCATATGAATGGTACCTTATTTTATGACGGGAGAAAATGTCTCAATATAATATATACCATCAATCTGATGATGCCTCTTAACCATGAGTCAAGCCTTTAGATGACCTAAAGTCCCATCGGGTTTAAGCTTGGTCTTAAAAGCCCATTTGGATCTAATGACATGCATGTTTAATGTGCGAGGAACAAATCTCCAGGTTTGATTTTGATGTAAAACAACTAGTTCATCTTCCTTTGTTGCCTTCCAACCTGGATGTGACAAGCCTGTTTTAACGGTTTGGGGATCATAAGGAATGGTGGTGGAAAAAGTGATTGCTAATGCATATTTAGGATTTGGCTTAACAATCCCAAGTTTAGAGCAAGTAGTCATAGGATGTGATGTTGATTCGTATTGGGGTTGTGATGATTGAGAGGTTTGGGATGATTCAAGTACAGTCAATGATTGAGTGTGTAGTAACAATTCTGATTGCAATATTGAAGGTGACTTAAAAGTAGGAGGTGTAGGCGACACAGGCTAATCATGCGAATCTGTCTATACTAATGGAAAGGGTTGGCAAAGTAGCAATTGTTGGAGATATATTAGCACTAAGGATGAAGTATGTGCAACAACCAAGGGTAGAGGACTTAAGCATGGTGGTTTACTAGATTGTGGCAAAAGATTTGGAACAAGAGTAATGTCAGTATATGGTAAGCATGAGTTAAAAATACTAACAACATGTAAGGTAGTTGAAGAAATAGAACCAGGCTTAAATGGAAAAGAGTTCTAATAAAAACAACAGGTGAGAAATGAAAATATTTTTACTAAGAGAATGAAAACATTTATATCCTTTATATTTGTCACTATAACCTACAAAAATACATAAAACAGACTTAAGATTAAATTTGTGACTTTGTGTGTCCCAAGTATAAGGAAAACATTGAGAGCCAAAAACATGAAGTGATGAATAATCAGGGTGATTACCATTTAGCACAAACTATGAAGTGTTAAATTTAAAAGAGGACGAGGGCAAACAATTAATGAGATAAACTGTTATAGTAAACGCTTCTAACCATAAGAAAATAGGAGCATTGCTATGATATAACAGTATACCTAGTTTGCAAAATTCTATAATGCCTTTCAACCATACCGATTTGTTCTAGAGTATATAGACAAGATATCTGATGAATGATACCTATCGATAGAAAGTGAGATGAAAGTTTCGAGTTGACAAATTGACCTCCGCCATCTAAGTGAAAGATTTTAATCTTTTAATTAAATTGCCTAGCAACATACTGTTCAAACATTAAATAAGTACCAAAAAATTTTGATTTATGTTTTAGTGGAATGAACCAAGTATATTTTGAATAATCATCTACCAAACAAACATAAAATCTAAACTTTTCAATAGATAAAACAAGAATTGGTCCCCCATAAATCACAATGAATTTTTTCAAAAATACCAGAACTAAAATGTTCAAAATGAGAACAAGGTAATTAATAATCTCCCCTAATTGACTGCTATTTCAAAAATACTAGTATTAGAATGTTCAAAATGAAAAAAAGGTAATTTACTAAGCTTTCCTAATTGACAACTATCACATAAATGTTAAGCTTTGTAGGCCCTAGAACTTCAATCAACCCTTTATTTTTTAATAACTGTAGAGTTGAAACTTGAGGATGCCCTAAACATTGAATCCAAATATTTGTTGTGCTAGATTTGAAATGATTGGGAAAATGTACTTTTGTCATGCTAGGCAGGACATAGAAGTCACCCTTCAGTCTCCCTATCATTGTTGGTTTTCCTATTTTACAATCCTTAACACAAAAATCAACATCATAAAATTCACAATTGACAGGAATTTGAGAGGTTTGTTGACTTATGGAGAGCAAATTTCTTGTTAAATCAGGATCTAAAAGGACATCATAAAGAGGTAAAGTTGTATTTTTTTTTTTTGCTTGATAAATGAATCATTAATGCTTGTTATAGGTATAGAAGAGCCATCTCCAATTAGAATAGAATTAAATCCAAAATATTTACGAATATTAGTTAACATACTTGATTTACGTATCATATGATTTAAGGCTCCAATGTCAAAAGTCAACTCAGTTTTAACAATGCAGTTATCTAAAGTAAGAGCTATAAGGGCTTATGGAATTTTAACACTTTAAATAGTTCATTTTGGCACCCACCAATAAATTTTTGCAATATGACATACTTTTCCACTGTATCGACATGTTTCATCTCGATATAAGTCTCTTTCAGTTGGGGTCATTCATCTTTCTCCTAGTGGTAGAGGACGTCTAGCAGATGTAGGATTGTTCGAATGACCTTGGTTTTGGTTTCTAGATTGTTGCAATTGAAACCCACGACCTAAAGATGTGAATGAGTTGTTATAATTTCTTGAAGATGTATTCTGAGATTGTTTTTGTTGCTAACCATAGATTGCTAGATAAGGAATAACCTGACAAATTGACACATCTGATTGATTAGAAAATCAATTGCAATGTTGATCTTAGTTGTGAGACCAATTCAGAGTATGAAGGTCTTGGGGGGTTCAACATTGTAGTTGTAAAAGTTTCATAATGAGGTCCAAGACTGGTGAGAAGACAAAATACTTTATCTTTATCTGGAACAGGTTTTCCAATGGCTGCTAGATTATCACATTAACCTTTGAATACGTATGTGGTCTCCAATGGTTTTGTCATTTTTTTTGCGAAGATACATTAACTGTTGACGTAATGCGAATTCACGTTCTTGTGAATCTTATGCATATGCATTCTTTAATGCTTCCCAGGCAATGTGTTCTACTGTCAGTTTTGGTGTGGTGTTTTTAGCATATGTAGCATTTGGATTTGGTGGAGTATATTTGGTTGGGGCTGGGTCTTCATTGGTAAGATGGCCTACTAGTTCTTCACTCTTTGCTACGCCTAAAGTTTGTTCTCTCCATAGAGGATAATTTGATTGGATGAGTTTAAGTGTAATGAAATTTCCAACATTTAGGGATAATGAGATCATGATTGATGAAAGTGTCATTGTGTTAGATGAACACAACCTACTCTGACACCAAAAGAAATTTTGGGAATAAAAATTCTTGTAATTTATTAATTGATACTTAAAATACAGTATCACTTGATAATTCAATATATATTGTCCAAAGAAATAAATTTGTTGCAAGAGATTAACAAGACTGTTACAAGAGAAGGAAAAAATTTTGAAAATCAACAAAATAATCTTTCATGATATCAACAAAATAATCTTCTATGATTAGACAATTAAATAATGTTTCTTAGTTAAATTACCATCTTAGCTGAAGTTGTTGCACTTTGACCTCTATTATCTCCTAAAATATCTCTACTAATAAAGTTGTTATTGTGAGTAAATTCATCTTTATTGTTTTACAACTTACAAGGCACCTTATCACTCCATTTACTCACATTTTGATTATTATGGTAGAGGTCATTATTGTGCTAATACAATGAAAGCACATACTTTAATTTAACACTTAATAAACTCATAATTTAATATAACTCAACTCTTAACTTAATAACTCATAAGACACATATGAAATTTATAAAAATATAAAAATTTTAATTAATCCATGTTTAATAAGTAAGATGGATAATATGTTCTTATTGATGGTTTATGAAAAATTTTATCTCAATTGACAAAGAAGGTGCGTCTTCAAAAACAACACCACTGAAATGTGATGGATTATTATTTATCATCTTCTTGGACGCAAAACGAAAGTCGACAAAAGGTAATTGACTAACACCAAATGGGACAAGTTAGTTCACGACACAACTTATTCATTCCCGTGTAGTTTGGTGCAAAAACACCTTCGGTTCATTGGATTCATGAACTTTGTCATTTCCTGCAAAGAGGAAAAACGACAAAAACCAATGTCTTGTGCTTTTAATCCACTCTCTTGCACAAAGACCATAAGCTATCATTCGAGAACAGCAATTCCCAAAATGACCGTGACGCATATTGGCAGTCAGTTGGTAGCTTATCTCGCATACTGCCACTTGAAGATGGTTGTGGACACATGGAAATGTCGTTTGGCATGTAAAAAATAACCCGCAAACGCTCCTACTTTGTCAGAGTCGCTTATCGGCTTCAAAACATAATTTGTCCTTGTTAACTATTACGCGATGATTGAGTTGTCGGCATGATCGACACGTTTGCAGACACTCGTCTCCATGCATACAACTCCCTATTGCCTATTCTAATCAATAACCATCCCCTTGTTTCTCCACATACTTATATATTCTTATGCAAAGCGCAAGGTATCAAGATTCAAGAAATAAGCACAAGTCAAATCTTGGACAATGGCAAGAGTAAAGCTTTGTTTAGCTGTTATGCTCCTTTCCCTTTCGGTTCTTTGTGTTGGCTTGGCTTTAGCTACACGAGATCCAGAGCTAAAGCAATGCAAGCATCAATGCAAAGTCCAACGCCAATTTGATCAGGACCAGAAGGAACGGTGCATGGAAGAATGTGAGGATTATTACAGACTGAAGAAGCAACGAGAGCGTGAATCAAGAAAGAAAAAAGAAGAACGACAGGGAGATGATGATGATGATGATGAATGGGATGCCACGATTGATCCTGAAATGAAGCTGGGACAGTGCCAAAGCCAATGTGAGAGGCAAGAGGGAGGACAGCAGAGGGCGCTTTGCCGCTTGCGGTGCAAACAGAGATATGAAAGGGAGCACGGGAGAGGAGAGGAGGAGGAGACGCCAACCCTTATGTGTTTGAGGACAAGCATTTCTCTTCAAAAGTTGAGACTGAACATGGAAGGATTCATGTTCTCCAAAGATTCACTAAAAAATCAAAGCTTCTGCGTGCGGTTGAGGACTATCGTGTGTCAATTCTTGAAGCTGATCCTCAAACATTTGTAGCTCCTAGCCACTGGGATGCGGATGGGGTTCTCTTTGTGGCTAAAGGTATCTATATGATGGGTCGTATATTGTTAATATAGAGATTGCATGCATGTATTTGTTGATTGTGATGGATTCATATTATTGTAGGACGAGGGACTGTAACTATAATTCATAAGGACGAGAGAGAGAGCTTTTACATTGAATGTGGAGATGTTATAAGGGTTCGCGCAGGCACTCCTGTCAATTTCTTAAATAAAGACGAAAATCAGAAACTTTTCATTGTCAAATTCCTTCGACCCGTCAATCTTCCCGGCAAGTATGAGGTACTCTAAGCTAATTTCATCTCCCAAACAATATCTTGAACATTATTATATCATGTAACGATAATGTGTAGCATTGAAGAAGTCGTTTCAAGATTATTAGGATAAGGAATCTGAGCGTCATTTTCTGTCAATAGTTTGGAAGAAATTACCGATCATCTAAAACATCGCAGCAAAATATCACTTGTCTACACTATATATATATAATTGCCTATTGTGCAGGTATTCTATCCGTCTGGTGGTGAAGATGGGTCGTCCTCCTTTTTCGAGGCATTCAGCAAGGAGCTGCTTGAGGCTGCTCTTAAGGTGGGTACCAAGAGTCTGATTAGCATAATTAATTCCTTTTAATTAGCTGATTGGATCTTTTAAATAATTTGATCCCTTCATCGACGAGACTGAAAGAAGATGGTTGGATCGGGTCTCGAAACAAAAGCAAGGAGCGATAGTAAAAGCCTCCAAAGAACAAATAGAAGCTGTGAGCCACCGTGAAGAAGGCGGAGGCACCATTTGGCCCTTTGGAACCCAAACAAACCGGCCGTTCAATCTCCTCAAGAACCCTGCGGAAAGCAACAGGTACGGTCAGCTCTTCGAAGTCGACCACAAGGATTTCAAGCAGCAGCTTCAAGACCTTGACATTACACTCTCCTTTGCTAACATCACCCGGGTATGAACATACACACATGTAATTGATATCGTATTTGTGTGTGTACAGTTGATAAAACTAGTGCAATCTATTTCGAGTCTATAGGGATCGATGATTGGACCCTCTTACAACTCGAAGTCGACTAAGGTAGCTGTTGTTGTGGATGGAGAGGGCTACTTTGAAATGGCTTGTCCTCACGTTAGCAGGTCGCAGCGGGGAGGGAAGAGATATGAGAAAGTAAGGTCGCGGCTGAGACGAGGCATGGTGTTTATCGTCCCTGCAGGACATCCGGTGGCTTCTGTGGCTTCAAGAAATAATAATCTGCAAATACTTTGCTTTGAAGTGAATGCTGAAGGCAACACTAGGTATCCTTTAGCAGGTAATAGTTAATTGAATTCATAAACTCTTAAGATGCATTAATTTTTGTTTGTAAAATTTAATAATTTGTTGTGCGTGTTTGTGTGTGTTACAGGGAAAAACAATGTGATAAACAAGATGAAGAGGGAAGCTAAAGAGTTGGCGTTTGGTTCTTCGGCAAAGGAAGTTGATCAGGGTTTTGGAAGGCAAAATGAAGAGTGGTTCTTCCCTGGGCCGAGAAGCAGCAGAGATGGTCGTGCTGATGCATGAGAAGAGAGCTGAGGCTAGTAGACTAAAGGGTTTTGTATGTGAATAGTGGTACGTGTGATGAAATAATAATGGTAGGGAGCGAGATGTAAATGGGGATGTAAATAAAGCCTTTAAAAGAAGAAGAGGTGATCACTGCTGACTAATGACTATATATTTTAATTAATAAAATGGCGGCTACTTCTCGAAGATGGTCCTAAATATCATTTTGTTTTTTTGTTTTGTTTTTGTGATTTAATGTTTTTAGTGCTCGTAAAATATTGTTTTCTGGTCGAGTGATGTGCTCAAAAATTTCGAATTAATGAAAACAAGTCCTGATTATAAAGGTGGTAAATTTCAAGGTAAAATCCGGTGGTGGGTAACTCTCAACAACAAGATTAGAGTAATTCAAGTGATAATTTTTTTAATCAAAACTTAGTTTTAGCTATCTATAAATATTTATTTGTACTTATTTGTCAATAATAAAATTAGAGAGTAGTTTGAATTGTTTTTGGATTGTCATTTCAATACTATTAAATCAGTATGAAATATTAGTTATAAAATATATCGAGTTTTATTTATAAAATTGACAAAATTTTATTTGTTTTTATAGATTAAAAATTTTGCTATAATTTTTTGTTATTGAGCTAATTTAATTATTTAATTGGTTTAATTCTTTTTATGATTGTTGAATAGAAATACAGTTCTAAATTTTTTAAGTTTGTTTCTAACAGTTTTAGGGCAAGGCAAAAAACAAATTAAGATCATTATTTCATATGCTTTAAATATTTTTTATTTTCTAATTTTTTTTTATTATGTACCACTTAAAAGTATGGAAGTTGACGAATTTGAACTACATATTTATTTCATAATTGTCAATATACTTTTAAAATATTTATGTAAATTACAATATAAAATATATAATTATAAATTTATAATCACATTAATATTTAAAAAAATCCTATATTAAAAAATTAAAATACTAAAAAATGAATAATTTTAAAATTTATTAGATATATCATAATTGATAAATTTAATTATATATTCTTTAACATTATAAATCTAATTGAGTAAAAAAATTAAAAATAATTAATATTAATTACATATATATATATATATATATATATATATATATATATATATATATA
>CATIWR010288304.1:0-27287 GCA_949677035.1 Omphalea diandra
TTTTTTTTTATATATTTTTTTTTTTTTTTTATATTTATTTATATATTTTTTTTATATATATATATATATATATATATATATATATATATATATATATATATATATATATATATATATATATCATTTTAATACATATAAATATATTATATACAATATTATATTATATACAATATAATATATAGACATTAAATATTGTATAAATGTTATATTTATTTAAATGATATATAAATTATGTATTATCAAATTTTATAATTATATTGTGTATAGTATTAATATTAATTATAATATTATTATATTATGAGTAGATTGTGTATTATAAATATATATAATATACTATATAATTATGGTTATAAGTATATGTAGTTATAGCTAAATATACTATATATAATCTAATGTACAATATATAGTTTAACTATATATCATATCATGCACCATTATATATAATCTACAAATATATTATTAGTACATTGATCACAATTTAATATATTACATCAATTTAATTTTTATATGACAAAATAATAATATATATTTTATCAACAAAATTTAAATTTATTTGAGTATGAGAATTTTATTTTTTTAATTTAAAAATGATATCAAATTGAATTAAAGAACCCAAATTAGACCAATTAAAATTAAATAACTAAACTAAATCAGATTGATTTTTTAGCCTAATTCAATCGGGTCTTTCTTTTTTTTTTTACCCTAATTTTGGTCCTTTAATTTCTAAAGAACCAATGATTCGATCCATTCCTGGCCTTGTCTAAATTAATAAACCATACTGAATAATGCTTAATCCTAACTACGACTAAAACATCAAATCAATGGTCTGAGTGAAGAAAAAATTTGGTCGAGCAAATGTTCAATGAGTAGAGGCTACTAAGTGAAGGTAATAATTTAATTATAATAGTTAGCATTTTATTTACAAGAGTTGAACTTAGCATTTTATTTACAAGAGTTGAACCATCTATAGCATATTATAATTTTAGTAATATGTACTATCAATGATTTTATTAATATTTTATAATACTTGTATTAATGTTTTCTTCAATATTAATTGATTAATGTTTGGCTGATATGCAAATTTTTATCTGAACGCCCATAAATTACTCTGAATGTTTTATTGTATGATAAAATGTCTATTTATTTTGCTTTCTTTTTCATTTACTATTGTTTTCTTAATTTTCTTTTGTTCATTTATTAAACTGTATATTAGACATGGATTCAAAATATATTTGGACTTCAGATGAAGATGAAAAATTAATAAAGCTATACTCGAATTGAAAGAGAAAGGCACTCACAACAATAATGTAAAGGAAGGCTTTATTAAAGGATATTACAAAGTGCTAGAAAAGATGTCAGAAGAAAAATTACCCGATCATAATTTTAAAAAATATTGATTCATATTGTAAGACTTTGAAAAGACACGAGATGCTTTATTTGGCTTAATAAACAAAAAAAAAAAAAACAGTAATAGCTCCTGTTAATGTACAGAAGGAATATATTAAAGTAAGTTATTTGTTTTATTAATTTATTTGTCATAATTGTTAAATTATTTTTTTATTTTCTTATTTTTGTATTTATTGAATGATTTTGTTTTTTAGAGTAGTCCTAATGTTACATCCTTAAAAGGAAAGCCATTCAAATTCTATGATTAGTTGGGAATAATCTATAGAATAGAGTGAACTACATGAAAAGAAATAGAACAATCAGATGATATTCTAGAAGATTTAAAGAGAAAAAAAAAATATATGAAGCAATGATAATATTATTAGGAATGAGTTCGATGATTCAACTTCTACTGTAGATTATAAACGGAAACTTTAAGAGTAGAAAGTTCTAGAAAATTTGCAAGAAAAAGAGTGTGAGAAATTGATAGTTAATTGCATATTTAGATCTTTTGACGATGTTGTTTTGCAATTAGTTTACAAAAGGAAAGCATGAATTACTGAAATTACTGATATTTTTAAAGCTCTAGAAAAAAGAGAGAAAAGTAAATAAGTATAAACTCAATAATGAGTTTCGGAAGATTATTAGTTTATTATTTAAAGGCAAACATAAGGTGGAGATGAGACTTGTGTGAGATCTAAATTTTTAAGATTATTTTCTTATATTGAAAATAATGAGAAAAAATCTTGAGTAAAAAAAATATTTTAGTATCTTTTAGTATTGAATGCCATGGATAGTTGTCACAATATTTACCTTTATATTGTTATTATTGTTTTTTTTTTTTTTTTTTTTTAACTTTTGAGTTGTTTCTAACATTTGGAGCAAAAGTTATTTTGCACAAATTAAAATAGTTTTGAATTTTGCGGACAAGTTCTTAATCTATCTTGAAATGACTACTATTTATGCAACAGTTTTTGGATTAGATGCATGCTTTTTTATTTGGATTAGAATTTTATGAACTTTTTTATTTCAATTATTTTTATTTTCATTTCAATTTATCTATCTTTTCAGAAAATAAAAAATAAATAAATTATTTTTTTTCATTTTGCTTTTGTCTTGTGTGAAGAAGAATAAATATATTGATACTTTGAGTATTTTAATAGAAGGTAATTTAGTCATATATGTTGATTTTTCTATAATTAAAATTATTTAATACATAATAAATTAAATCAAATTAAAAATTATTGATTATAGAATTTATTGGCATTTATATAAATTATACATGTATTTATAATAATTTTACAATATTTTATAAAATAACAAGTAAAAAATATTTAAAATTTCCATTCATTTGTTTATAAAATATAAATTTATTTCCTATTAAAAATTAAATATAAGGATAATTATAACAATATTGAATATAGAAGTAATGATGATAATCTTATTAATATTTGAGTTCTATTTTTTATGTATTGAAACATACCTAACTTAAAAAATAAAATTCTTATTATTCCTATTCCATAAATATATCAAATTAAACTATAGAGTCATAAAATATCCATTTAAAAATAGAATTTCATTTCTCACTTTAAATGTCACCAAACATGACCTATGGTTCATCGCCCAATGAGTGGAAGGCATTGACTACTACCAAACAATCTGTTTCAAGCATAATAGAATGGAACTCCAGCTGCTTGGCCAGTCGTAGTAGAGCTTTAATACAAGCCATTGCTTCTGCAATCTCAACACCCAGCAGTTCATGTAAGCGAGAGAAAGCTGCAGCCAACACTTCACCCATACTGTTTCTGAAAACTATTGCAGGACCAGTGCCATGGTTATCCTTCCTTACACGATGATATTAACAAACTCTCTACTGGGTTTTTGGTTTTCATGACAAAACAACAGATGCTGGGCTGAAAAATCAACGCCCATCATTGACAGGGGCAACAAGGCCCAAAGTAGTTTATTGTAGAGCCCAACCCATGAGTTTCTTTCTCACCTCCCAAAAAGCCCACATTTATCTTGGGCCTGCTTTGACATGACAATAATCCATGGGAAGAAATAAACAAAAGAAAGCGAATTGGATTAACTAATCAAGGAGGCAGCTATTGGTTTCCTTTTCCAATTCGAGTCTCGGAGAGATTATTTTCATATTAGGTGATAGTCCTCCAGAAATTTAATCTTGCATCTCCGCTTGATGCTAATATTTTACTAATAATTATGTGCAAATTTGCTACCAATTTGAAAGAAAAAAGAAATTTTAATTAATATTAACATAATGTTTGGATATAAATGAATTCATTTACAAATGAATTTTATAATTAAAGTTTATCTATAAATAAATAAGTTAAGTGATAAATATAAAATTCATTTAAAATGAAATAAATTTTATATTTAACATAATTATAAAATTTAGTTTAATTTAATATTGTATTTTATCAATTCATAAAAGAAACAATCATTTGATTTAAATTCGAGCTTTGATTTATTATTTATAACAAAAAAAAATTCTGATTGCAATGATATTTATTCAGATCACTTTATTATCTACATAGTTTCCTTTTTATTAAAGTATCATCTATTTATTTTTAACATTTCAGATTTTCCTTAATGAAAGTTGAAAATTATAAAGCGGTATCATCATTGATTCCATCTTATCAAAAATTTAGTAGTGATCGAATCAACAAATTCTTTTTTTTTTTTTTGTCACTATTGGAGTTTTTATATAGTTTTATCTGTAGCTTTTAGAAAAATTATATATAGATTTTGATGGTTGCTAAATATTTAAATATGCTTATTAAGGGGGGGTATTTGAACACAATTTATCAATTAAAATTAAGATTTTTTACACTTATTACTTTTAAAATATTTGATAATTTAATATGAACCCAACTTAAAAATTTCAACTAAATAAAAAATTACTTAAAATAGTACATTAAAATAATCAATTCAAAATTTTTATTTAAAAAGTTATTAATGTTTCAAAATTTGTAGTGCAGTGACTTAATACATTTTTAAATTATCATTAACAAATTGAAGATTTTTTACTTGATTTTTTTGTGCTTAATATATCTTTAAATTATTATTGACTTTTATTAGCTTATTTTTATGTTTATGAAAATTTATTTTCATTATATGTCACTATATTTCTAAATTTTTTATTTTTAAGTAACTTAAAATATATTTTAATGGCTAAATCTTAAATATTAATATTAAAATTAAATATGTCCAATCAAGAATTTTAATGATTTTCAATAATTATAGTGATCAAACCGTTGATAAAGTTTAATATTTCAATAGTTATTATATTTAACATTTAATTTTTAAATATCTAAACCACCTAAGTTAATAATTTTAAATCAATATTTTATGTGATTGTTACTTATATGATATTTATAGTAGGTTATTAATCATCTAATTAATTAATACTATTTAGTCACTTTTTAAGGTTAAAGAGTGAAATTTTTTTGGCATTACACAAATTTGGGTCAAGTTAATTTAGATCGTCTTTTCAAATTAGTTGAAGTTGAATCATGTTAAGTTATAGGTAGATCAAGATGAGTCATTAAATCAATATGAAAAAAGAATTTCAAATTATTTTTGAGTCATTTTTAGATTTTAAACTAGATCGAATCGGATCATTATAATTTTGATTTTTAATAAAAAATATTTTAATTTTAAAAAATTAAATATTTTAACAATTTAAATCGAGTTAAATTTAAATTAAACTAGAGTTAAGTCAATTTAAGTTGATTTACAAGTCAAATTTCATTTGAAAATTTCCAAATGTCATAATATATGTTTGAATTTCTTTTTCAATCATATTAAATTTAAGTAATTTTTGGATAAAATCTGGTTTTCAAATTAAATTAAAAATGATCACTCCAATGAGAAATGTTGTTATTTTCAATCAACTGTGCTTTATTTCTCTCCGTTGTCTTATTTTATATAGGGCATCAGTTTGGATGAAATGCATTATTCCCTCTTAATCTTTTTTTAAAAAGCACATTTAATTAAAGGAAAAAGTTTATTGGCTGAAGAGGCGAGACGAATATTGTGTCACCCTTTGCATCATATTTGGTTAAATTTTTTATATAATTATGCCATTTGAATAAACAAAATATAAAAGTTAAATGAATATAATATATAAAATTAATAGTTAATATTGAAATTATGTATTTAGGAAATAAATGTCAAAAACAATATTGTTACCAAGATCACATTTGATTGCTATAATTTTTGTTATATAATTAAAAAAAAGAATGAAACAAATATAAAAATTAATTTGTATAATTGCAAAAATGAATGCAAAATTATAAAATTATAAACTTGATTTGAAAGAAAAAAATCTCCAAACAATGTCTTAGTTGTGACATTAATGATTATCCTTAATTAAACTTTGAAGAACGACATAATCATATTCTTAAGGATACCTCCTCCAATGAACTTTTTGAAATGGATTATTGATAGCTCGATTTAGGGTAAACCAAAAGGCAATAGAGGGGTGCTTAGATATCATGACCCTATGTTCAAATGCTTATTATCTTGCCTATCATACGAAGGATCTTGGACCACTCACTTACTATTTGGGATTGAAATTGATGTTGTGAGATTCATCATAGTGGTTGGTCTGAATTGTTCAAGTTCACTTGAGGTGGTTGGCTTGAATAGTTTTGGCTAAGGTCTTCTAAAATAACAGAGGAGAGAGACGGTCGGCTCTGATTGCCGAAAGCTCACTTCGATACTTAAGTCAATGATATATTATAGAAAGAGAGTAAATGTATGTCATGTATGAGAAATACCTGATTATGCTCTTTATATAGTGGCTAAGGATACTTATTTCCTTATTGGATTGAAATTTAAACTCTTTATGTTTAGTGATTGTTTCCTAATGAGACTTATCTTTCTTGATAAGAGATAACATTCCTATTTAGGATGAGCTGTAAACCAATTGTTGCAGAGTGGGTCACGCTACATTCGATGATCTAAGGATGAGATAACATTTCTATAAGAGATAGTGCTTTTCATTGTTCTAAAGGGAGGTTTTCATGGTTATTTTCTTATTATTTCTCCTCTGTTTTTGTTATTTTTCTAGTTATGTTGGACTGCATAGAAATGGATTATGCAATTCTAGAAAATGTGATGTCGTTAGCCTCCATTTCTGCTGCATTTTTCCACTGTCGTCACTGGAGAGGACCCGACAGTGGTATCAGGGGAAATTGATGATGATGACATTGAGGTATTAGGAGAAGGGGATTAAGTGGAGGTGAATGAAACAAATGAATTTAGTGATGAGGTCGAAGAAAGGTAGAGATCTAATGCTGGGGTTGGACCTAATAGGACCAATACTGATCTATATGTTATGGAAACACAACTTGAGCCGATCAAGGTTTGAAGAGTAAACCTAAAGGTAGTCGAGCTGAGTAGTGGGATGTCCATTCGCAGCCTAGCCAAGATCCATCTAAAGAAGAACATTCTAGTGGAGTACGAGCTATGTATACCGAGTCCTAGTTTGAGAGCCTCATCCCAGCTAGGTGCGAATCAATTTATGCTTTATGAAGACAATTTGAAGGTTGGGATCAGGCTTCCCGTGCCCGAGTTTATTCAGGAGGTGTTGAGGGCTTACAACCGTCCCTTTTCTCAAATTACCCTGAATGACATTAGGATGTTGGTGGGTTTGCATCTCTAACCTGAGAGAAAGGGATCCCAATATCTATCAGTTTGGTAAGGGGCATCTTCATAGAAAAAGATTGAACTGAAAGGGGTTATTGGCACGTGTCTGCTAGATCTAATATAGGATTGTTCACCCATTATCCTTCATCTATATATAGTTGGAAGCATAAATTCTTCATTATCACTTATAAGAATAAGGTTTCTAACTCTTTGGGTTAACAAGGACAATTAGGAGTATGAGGTAACTTCAACCAAGTAGGAGCAGAAGCGTGCTAAGTGGCTTCGATCTTTGATTTAAGATCTTGTGGACTTGATCAAGCTGATAGACAAAGGTCTCCTAGTTTGAGCTGGTATACGTTGTTTATCAGTAGAGTGAAATATTTATATACTAATGGATATTAATGTTTCCTTGTTTTGTAGAGATGGATATAAAGGCATTAAACTAGGAGATAACGAGGCAAAAAGTTGTTCAAGTTACTCAAGGAGGTGGGAAGCAGCCTAAGGTTTGGGTAAAGAGTGTTGGCAAGAAGTACCCTTTAGATGAGGCCAATACCTCTGTGCTAAGGGTCGATGATGCTGCCAAGGTTACTTGTGAATCTGCTTCTCCTCCTGCTCAGACAGTAAAGATAGTGGATGAGCAGGTGCAGACCGCGGTGCCTGCAGCTAAGAAAATTTTAATCGATTTGACAGAATCAAAATCGAATGAAGAACTCTTCATGCTCCCAAGAAACCCACTCGATGCATTGATCCTCATAATTATTTGAAGAACAAGTATGATCCTTACTCTCTGAACAATAAAAAAGTTAGCAAAACCCTTAATAGGATCTATCTTTTTCAAGATGATAAAGAGAGGTTCAAGCATCTTACAAAAAGAGAGTTGGTTGCTTATGTGTAAATGCTCAACCTCAAGGTACTTTGAGTGATAAGGCAACTTTAGTAAGTGTTTCTTTTATTGCTCAGGTAGCGACAACTAAGACGACTTTAGTTGTTCGGCTTAAGATTGTAAAAAAGGAATTCAAAAGCTTCATCGAACTGGAGACCATGTTGGCAAAGGCTTGTGACACATTTGATTCCTTGTCCAAGGAGCATGAGGATATACTTAAGCAGGTTACTACCTCAACAAACCTATTTAGCTAAACTCAAAAGAAGCTAAAACCGGTTGAAGCAGGTGCGGTCGAGCTATCTACTATAGAGGAAGAGTTAAGGAAGAATAACATCGAGCTAGAAGATGTTAAGAAGAAAAACACTGAGCTCAACTAAGACGTTAAAAGGTTGGCAAGAGAAAGAGGTTGTTGCTCAGATGTCGGCGCTTAAAGAAATGTCTTCTATCTATTTTGGGTATAGTGAAAAGATTAAGCATACCCTGGCAAAAAGCTCATCCAAATATTGATTTTGATTATATTGTGACGTTTTGCTTAGGGATGACAATGATGAAGACAAGGATGTGATGTGACCCCAAGCGACCTGCCTTAAGACCCAACAACTTGACACTTAGAATCGACTCCCTTAAAAATCTAGATCAAGTTCGAACAAGGAAAAACCACAACCCAAAGACAAATCTGTGTTAGAGAACCTTGGTATGTTGTAAACGAATCAAAGTAATTAGTCGTGATTATTCGAATCGATTCTTTGCAAGAATCAAAATTGAAAATTAATCTCACAAGCACAAAACCTTTGTAGGAAAAAAAATCAACTGTCCTCTTGATAAGTGGGAAACAATATATATATAGTCCCCTAGGGTTAAATCCCAAACAAAAAAAGGAAAACAAATAAAAGTCAAATTTCTAAATAAATATAAATATAAATAAGAAAACTTGAATTAACTTCTAAATAGTCACAAAATTTAAATAAGGAAACTCAAGCCATTTACTCCCAAAATTTGACCCAAATCCTTGCAATCTTCAATAGTGAAAATATTATTTCATAACATTTTATCCAAATCCTTGCAATTATTCAATAGTAGAAATATTTCAAATCCTTGCAATCTTCAATAGTGGAAATATTATTCCACAATCTTTGCATTGCACCTTGAACAACACCCTTGAACTGCACCCTTGAACCTCTTTGTCGTTGCCCTTGTAATTGGTTTTTGAGGTATTGGTAATGGATCTTTGCTCTTGGCTACTTGATTTGCATCAGGATAAGCCCAAGGTGTAGATTTAGACATATTTTATGTAACCTCGAGCCTCCATTTTTGTAAAAAATTTTCCTACTTTCTCCTTTATTACCATTGTACTTTCTTATAATGTCATTGCTTGTGGTTGATGTGATAAATACTTGAGCATTTGCACTAGATGTCCTTTGGCTCCACTTTAAAATTGATGCGCAATGTAAGCTAGCTCATTATGATTTATGTTCAAGGTGGATTAGCTTGGTACATAATAAAATTTGATTAATTTACAAGATATATTAGCTCGATACAAAGTAAACTTGAAGAAATTAGTTCGATACATAATAAACTTGATTAATGTATGAGATAGATTAGCTTGGTACATAGTAAATTTGATTAATGTATGAGATAGATTAGCTTAGTATGTTTTGATATTCGAGATAAATTAGCTCATTGTTATACATAGTGCACGAGGTAGATTATCTCGGTGCATTAGTTGTCATTTGTGATGAAAACGTAAAGAGGTATGCATACAAGATAAATTTTTTATGAAGTTTGATAATTTACCTACATCTACAGATAGCTTCACTTTTCATTGAAAAGAAGATAAGTAATTTATAGAGAAGAGGCAATGAAGGCTGCTCATATAAAGTATTTCTTTAATGTATCCATGTTCTAGGTTCGGGCATGGGATTTCCTTCTATAATTTCTAATTTGTATGTTGTAATTCCTATCATTTTGTTGACTTTGTATATGCCTTCCTAATTGGTGCCAAGTTTGCTTACTTCAGCTTCTCTTTGAGCCTTTTCTATTCTATGGAGTATCATATCACCTTCCTTTAGGGCTCAATTTTTAACCCTTCTGTTGTGAAATCAAGTTATTCTTTGTTGATATGTTGTAGCTTAGATGGTTGCCTTTTCTTATTTTTTTTGTTAAAAAGTCTAAGCTGAGGCAGGGCTCTTCTTCATTCTGCTCGGGGTTGTGGTGAAGGAACCTATATGAGGGAAGACTAATTTCTATAGGAATTACTGCCTCAATCCCATACGCTAAGGAAAAGGGTGTTTGGCCCGTTGTTGTTCTGAAGGCCCAAAGAATGTGATTGAGTTGATCCTCCTAAGTTCTTCCTGCATCATCTAACCTATTCTTAATTCCCTATAAGATTATTCTTTTTGGGGTTGTGGTTAAGGATCCTATATGAGGGAAGACTAATTTCTACAGGAATTACTACCTCGGTCCAATACACTAATGAAAAGAGTGTTTGGCACATAATTGTTCTTAATGTTCTTCTGAAGGCCTAATGAATGTGGTTGAGCTGATTCGCCTAAGTTCCTCCTGCATCATCTAATCTTTTCTTGATTCCTTGTAAGCTTATTTTATTAGTTATCTCAATCATACCATTTGTTTATGGGTGAGCTACCTAAGTGAACTGAAGTTTGATGCCCAAATCAGTGTAGTAGGAACAGAATTGTTCACAGTTTAATTGTTTTCCATTATTTGTTGTCAATATCATTGGAATACTAAATCGATAAACCACGCTCTGTTTGAAGAAGTTAATGATTTTTGCTAAGGTGATGATGGCTAATAGTTTAGCTTCGGGCCATTTAGGAAAGTGATTTAAGGCTACCATAATAAATTTTTCTAGCCCGGGGCCTATGAAAAAGGCCCTAAGATGTCTAGCCCTACTGGAAAGATGGTCATATTGAGCCTATGGGTTGTTATTTTGTAGCTGCTGCCTAGGAATGTGGTTGTATTTTTGGCATACATCACATTTTTGCTTAAGCTATTTAACGTCTTTGAACTTTGTGGGCTAAAAATACCCAACCAAGACTATTTTTAAAGCTAATGTACTTGTTGCTTCGTGAACTCTGCAAATGTCATCATGAATTTCTCTAAGTACATAATTCCTCTCCTCCATAGATACGCACTTGAGTCAGGGTTGACTATATGACCATTTGTATAAGACTCAGTCTTCTTCAGAATAGTCAGCGACTTTATTAATGATGGTTAAAGCATCGCTTGGCTCAGTAGGGAGTTGCTCGTATTTTAAGTATCGAATGAGTGGATTCATCCAATTACCTTCTTCAGCTATGACGACTATGTTTAATAGTTGTAAGGAGTTAGGCTGAAGCCTTTCCTCCATTATAACTCCTTTAGTCAATGCTAATTGAGAAGAGGCTACTAATTTTGTTGGGGAATCTGCCTATTCATTATTTTCCTAAGGGATCTATTCCAGCATCTATCTTCCTTCTTTCATCTCTATATTCCCTATGAGGTGTTTTGTGTACTCGACGTATTTGAGCATGGTGGGTCTCTTACTAGCGTATTTCTCAAAGAATTGTTAGACTGCTAATTGTGAATCATTATGTATAGCGATGTGCTTAGCTCGAACTTTTTGTGCTAGTTGCAGCTCAATAAGCAAGGCCCTATACTCGGCTGCATTATTGGTGGCTTTGAATTTTAGTCTAATAATATATTTGATAGTGATTCTTCTTGGTCCTTAAGGATTATCCTAACTTATGCTTCTTTTATACTTAAGGCTCCGTCCACATATAGTTTTCATTATTCCTTTTCCTTAGGTTGTTCAAGTTTTTACTCTTCATTTGTTAGCTCAACTATAAAATCTGATAGGATTTGAGCTTTCATGGTTTGTCTTGGTTTGTATCTAATATCGAATTCATGAAGTCAAACTAACCATTTTGGTATTCGCCTTAAATTTTTTGCCTTTTGTAATATCTTTCTTAATGGTTGACTTGCGTAGATCATTATGGTATGGGCTTGGAAGTAATGTTTTAGCTTCATGGCTAAGCTAACCAATTCATAGGCCAACTTCTCTAACATGGGGTAATTCAACTTGACTCCTTTTAGGACTTTCTTGATGTAATATACTAGTTTTTATTCTACTTCTTCCTTTTTTACTAGGACCGAGACGACCGTGCCTTTAGTTGCTGCCAGGTATATGATAGCGGTTCACCCTGCAATAGGCGATTGAGCAAAAAGAACATGTATAAGAATGCTTTTAATTCGTCAAAGGCTTTTTGGCACTCGTCATTCCATTTAAACTTCTTAAGATCTCTTACTGTTTTGTGTTGGCCTTTGTGCATCAAGAAGAGGGGTTAAATTGATAGATAATTTGAATTTTAGAGGAAGCACACATAAATAAAAGATTAGAGACAGAGTAGGAGAAGAATGAATACAAGAGATTTATAGTGGTACGAGTATTAACTAACCCTACATTCACTTCCCAATTTACCAATTGTGTTTTTCATTAATTCAATAGTGTTTTACAAGCTCACACTCAACTTAGTGTTTAGGCTCACACCAAACCTTATGAGTGTTTTTTCAAGGCTCACACTCAAACCTTACATAAGTGTTTTATCAAAGCTAACACTCAAACCTATACAAGAGTTTTTTAAGGCTCACTCTAAAACCCAAACAAAATTTTTTTATACAAAGGCCCATTCTTACACTCAAACCAAGGTATTTAAAGCTCACATTAAATTATGTACAAAGACTTAAAGTTATAAGAATTAACTTTGTAAGTGTCTTGCATACAAGTCCATTTGGGGATGTATTTATAGGTTACAATCACTAAAAAGACGTAACAAATAAAATTATGCCCAAATCTCAAAAGTATTCTAGGCAAATCCTGCTTTTGTTGCTTGTTAGATGAAATTCGCAATCGAGAAAAAAATTCATAGTTAGGAAATGCATTTCATAGACAGTACAAGAAATTCACAGTCTCTATTTCAAACTGTATCTAATGGCTAATGACACATGGTTGTTTGACATTGGCCTTCTCAAAAACTAGCCATTGGATCTTTCTAAAGGATCTCAAAAGTAACGGTCACTGCTAAAATTCACGATCTCTATTAAAGGTTGTTGTCGCTACCTAGTCATTATATCTATCGTGAATCAAATTGGAGTTCTGACTTTCTTATTTTACTGATAGTCATAGTCTCTATAAAAATTAGCAGTCGTAACTTTGAATCTCAATAGTACTTTTCAAAATTTGGGGTCTCTACCAAAATTTGTGATCGAGACTTTCAAAGACAAATTTTCATACTCTGAGTTTTTTGTTTTTAATCACTTATATTCAACTTCTAATGAGATTTTAATTTAATATCTACAAGATTGACACTTAAGATTGATATTAAAACCTTTCAATCTATATTGTCAAGATCCAAAGAGAATCTTGACTTAGGTTTGAACAATTTAGTCCAACATTTTGTAAAAAAGAAAACATCGCCAAGTTGATGAAGATACAAATCTTCCTAGGGTTGTGATCCTGTAATTGAGTTTTTGGACTTTATTAAAGGTTCAATGTGGCTTCATGTCTATGATTGCTTTGATTTTTTTTAGGGTTAGCCTCTATACCTCATTAAGAAATCATGAAGCCTATGAATTTCTCAGCTCGGATTTTAAAGGCACATTTTTCTATATTAAGATTCGTGTTGTACTGGTTGAAGATTTGGAAGGCTTCTTTTAAGTTCCCAGTATGGTCTTCAACTCGACGACTTTTTACTATCATTTCATCTACATCAACCTCTATTGTTTTCTCAATATGTTCTTTAAACATATGATTTACAACCTCTAGTAGGTGGCACCTGTATTTTTCAACCCAAAGGGCATGACCTTGCAGTAGTAGGTGCCTTCGTGGGTTACAAAGCTTATCTTCTCTTCATCCAGCACGAACATTTATATCTAGTAATAGCCTGCTAATGCATCAATGAAGTTGTGTAGCTCATATCCTATTGTAGAATCAATGAGTCGATCTATGTTGTCACTATCCTTTAGACAGGTTTTTGTTAAGATCTGTGAATTCAACATAATTTTCCACTTTTCGTTTAGTTTGATTACTAATACAACATTAGTCAGTCAGTTTGGGTACTATACTTTTGAGATGAATTTGTCATGTAAAAATTTTCACGCCTTATTAACTATGCCTTTATGATGTTTGGGTGCATGGTTTCTTTACTTCTGCTTGACTAGTTTGGTCGAGCTATTGATGTTGAGCTTGTGAATAATCATTGAACGATTAATTCCAATAATGTTTGAAGGAGACTAAGCAAATGTGTAAAGAGTATCTAGGAAAGCCAACCTAATGTCTTTTTCCATTGATTTTGCAAGCTCTGTACTAATACAGAGAACTTAGTTCTCTTTTACTGGCAGGGATTTCAGGTCTGCTGATGGCTCAACATTTTTAGGTGTATCTGTCTTCAATGACGAAGTCTAATGGTTTGAAAGAAATAACATGGTTTACCTCCTTAAGGATGTTCATGTATGTTTCTCGTGCTATCTTTTGATCATCTCTAATAACTGTCACACTTTGCTCAGTTGGAATCTTCATGGTAAGGTATCTAATGTAAGTGTATATCGTCATGTCATATAAGATTGGTCATCTAATGATAGCATTGTAAACAAAAAGAATGTCTACCACCATCCATATGGTCTTGAACTTCTTTGTGATCTCTGTGTCCCCCAACTTCATATTTAACTCGATGGACCCCATCACATTGACTTTAGTTCCTTCAAGCTTGATCAAAGGGGTTCGAACTAAGCATAAATTTTTGAAATCCAACTTGAGCACTTTAAAAGCTTTTGCAGTCATCATGTTTACCAAGCTACCATCATTTACCAGAATCCTTTTAACTAGAATATTCTCAATCTGGCCCTGGACTACTGAGGTGTTTACATATGGGGTATTGAGCTTTCTACTATCTTCTACCAAGGAAAAGGTAATAGGGCAGAACATTGGCTCGACAACATTTTCTTTGTTGTTCACCGATTAGATTTCATAGATCTACCATTTTCTTAAGGTGAAATTATCTCCTCCAGTGGCTCCTACTGCTATAACATTGATTACTCTCGTGTTTTATCTATTGTTAGGTCATTTATCTAGGTGTCCATCTTCTTATAAGGGTTCATGTCTATTTTCTTCTGGGGCTGCTCTTTTTTAGAATTTTTGAGCTTGCCCTGTTAGATTAGTCTCTCAATCTCGTTCTTTAGATCCCGACATTCTTCTGCGTCGTGTCCATTATCTCTATGGAAGTTACAGTACCTATCTTTATTTTTTATGGTTGGGCCTCTTAGTGGCCTAAGGAAATGAATTTTTTCTCCTGACCTTTTGATCCAATGGAGGACTTCACTTTTGATGGCCATGAGTGGGTTGTAATACTGGGTCGAATTGTTGCTTGAGTTAATAGCACATGAATGAGTTCCTTCTTGCCTTGCTTGATATCTGTCGATTTTGTTATCCCCCTGCCCTTTTTCTTTTTTCCTCTTATACGAACCATGGGAGTAAGTTCTCAAGTTGTCATCCAAACAAATGAACGAGTTACTTTGTTCCATCAACCTATAAAAATTTTTGGGAGGATCAATGCTGAGAGAATCGAAGAGTCCTCAATTCTTACAATTTCAAATCATTGCATCAGCTACCACTTCATGGTAGAGGTTGTTTACTTGCATTGCTACTTTGTTAAATTTAGTTAGGTAGTCTTGCAAAGATTCTCCTTCTTCCAAGACAACTTCATGCAAGTCTAAAGAAATTTTCATTTATAGGATGGTTGATACGAACCAAGCTCCGAAACACTGTGAAAGTTGAGTGAAACTATGAATGGAGCCATGAGCTAAGTCTTGGTACTAGTCTTGTGCTCCTCCTTCAAACGTAGTAGGGAAGATTTTATAGAGGAAGGCATTTTAGTAGTTGTGGAGTTCTAGCCTTGATTAAACTTACAAAGGTCACTCAGAGGATCAGTTATTCCATTATTATTGTCAATTGGAGGTAATTTGAATTTGAAAGGTATCGGCTCGATCTTGACCTCTATGGCTAGAGGATTGTGATCATAGGAGTGATAGTTGAGGGCGAAGTGTTTCTTGCTTTGTGTTCACTTGACTGCTTCTATGACCTTTTTTTCAAAGGCATCATCATCCCAATAAGTGTTTTTTACTCGGATGGTTCAGCTTTCCCCTGGCTGGTATGAGGATTCTCTGACTTCATTACACATTTTTGAATGCATGGTCTTTCCCTCTTCATGAGCCAAATTTTTCCCTAGTTCTTTCTAAGCTGGAGGAGGTGGTAAGTGTAGTGGGTTGGCAATTGTGATTTCTAAAGCGGCCATCGTGTTAAGGCCTGCTCAATCCTCTTCAGAGTTGTCGCGAAATTCGCATTAACAGCAGCAAGCTCGACAACAATTTAGTCAGGGGCAGGATTGGGGATTAGGATCTAGGGACAACTTGGGGATCATGATTTGGGGTGTTAACAAACTGGAGGCTAAGTTCCTTAGTGTTGGTGAGGAAGTTAAGGTTGGTAGGCTTGGTGGGAGTGTATTGTCCAAGGTATTGGACTGGATGTGAGCTTGTGGGATTTTTGGGTCATTAGGAGAGGTCATGGCTGAAGGTTTGGAAGGTCTACTGTAATAAGTCCATGCTCACCACATTAATAATGTTATGAGATTTACCACAGTGGTTGGTCCGGACTGTTCGGGTTGACTTGAAATGGTTGGCTCGGATAATTTTTGTTAGGGTCTTGAAGGATAATAGAGGTAATAGAGGGTCTAACTCAATTGTTGAAAATCTACTCTGATATTTAAGTCAGTGATATGCTTATAAAAAGGAAGAGAGCAAGTATATCTCATGTATAAAAGATATATGGTTGTGTTTTTTATATAGTAGCTAGGGATATTTGTTTTCCTATTAAATTGAGATTTGAACTCTTCTTGTTTAGTGATTATTTTTTTTATGAGACTTATCTTCCTTAATAAGAGATAATATTTTTATTCTAGATGAGTTGTAGATCAATTATAGCTGAGTGGGTTGGACTGTGCTAGTCCATAGTTTTGTGAAGCTAAGGCGAGCCGAACTATAAGGCCTATATTATAAGAATTGGAGACCGAACAAGACTTTGTGTATGATTGAACTTAGACCATTTTTAGTTTAGTATCATAAATTATCATCTTCTGATCCTGGTCTATTTTCTTCATCAATGGAAGAACATAGCTGACTTGATCAGGCTAAAGCTAATTTGATCGATAATAAGATTCGCATCACACTGAAGTAGCAAAACTGAAAGCTCACAAAAGATGGCGGGCAACAAGTATCCGACACTAATTATAACTTATTTATCTCTGATATTGTTTAGCTTAATCATCGTCTGGTATTCATGTCAGCAGTCCCACTCTTATATGGAGTTAATACTAAGGGGCTCGGTATAGCTAGCAATCATAGTGCATCATAAACCAACCAAGCATATTGAAGTGAATTGTCATTATATGGATAAAGTTGTGCATCAAATTACAGACCGGTTCACCAAAGAGATGGCCCCTGCTCATCACGCTTATCTTGTCAACAAATTGATGCTTGTTGAGCCCGTATCAATTTGAGGGGGGATGTGAAGAGAATCACAATGGCAGAGAAACAAGAAGCTTGAATTATGGCAAGAACAATGGGAAATATTATTATAGACTTGGATTAAGCAGAAGATATATCTATCATTTGTGTAAATAATTAATATGATGTAACCTTGCGTAACATAAAAGAATGTATCTGAAGATAGACTAATAAACGACATATTTTCTCTAAACTTCGTTATCTACAAATCTAATTCACTTTTATTATAACTTATACATTCTAAAAGTAAATAAAATACTATAAAAGTGAAAAAAAAATAATGGTAATATTAAGTATTTAAAAAATTCAGCTAAATTTAATTTAGTAGATTTAGTGTTTCACTGTTACTATTTGAATGGTTCATATTAATTTTTGCAAATTTGGAAAAGGAACATAAGAAATAAATAAATTGAAGAAAAAATATAGAAAAAATATAAAAACAACATATATAAAATTAATAAATCAAATATGAAATTGAATAAAAAATATAAAATTAAAAAATATATAAAAAAAGTGAAAAATACAAAAATTGAAATAGAAAAACATATAGAAAGTAGAGAAAAAATACAAAATTAATTCAAAAAATTATAAAAAATAAACAAATTATGTATTAAATATATAAAAAAATCAAACAAGAAGTCCTGTAAAGTCCTGTAATTAATCAACAAATATCAACTGCTGTTACATCCCTTGATAGACCCACAAGAATGAGTGGCGTTTAACGACTTTTTTTTTTTCAAAATAAACGGGAATATTAAAAAAATAAAAAGACTCGATGCCCATCTCATGCGGAAGAAAATAATAACGCGTTGAAATCCTACACTTCTAGATGATTTTGACTCCACTTCAGGCATTGCAGGGGATAAGGAACAATGCACCATCAGAGTCAATGGCTATTGATGAATCAAAAAAAAAAAAAAAAAAAAAGAAACGACAAAGAAAATGCTGTAAAACCGTTTTTCCCCTGAAAAGGGTCATTAATATTAATTAATACAGGCAAGTTGCCGTTAAAATAAATTCATTTTTTTTATTAATTATTGATATTTATGTCAAATCTAACTTATTGGATCATCTGCACAATCGTCAAACCTAATTAAAATATGCGCATACATATTAGAGAACGTTCCAAAGGGTCTGAACTATTAAAATTCATAAGATCAGATGCTGATGTATATATTTGAACATTGATGATTCTTTTGTTATTTAGTTAAGGTAAATAAGTTTGGACGTCTTGTCTCGTGGGAATGGAAGATTGAGTCACCCATAAAGACTGGTTGGGTTGAAACTTGGCCACTTGACATAAACTTTGTTTGAAGGAGAGCCTTTTCTAGAACCACCAAAGGCAACTCCTCGTGTTCCGCCCTCTCCCAAAATTTTAGTAATTGTTACCAAATTTCCACTCCAATTTTTATATATACATATATATTAAAAATATATAAATAATTTGATTTTATATATTTTTTCAAATGTATTCTCACATTCATATTAAAATAAATAGTAATAAATATTTTCAAAATTATTAATTCTTTAATATAAAATTAAAGATAACTAATATTATAAAGTTGGCTAATATAAACCAAATAAATAAATTTAGCAAAATAAAATTTCAAATTTTTTATTAGAAAATTTTATTTTGAAAATATGCGCAAAACAATTATAATTTATTGAAGTTTACCATCAAAAAATTAATTTTGTTTGATTTTCCAATAAGTGCATTAAATATTTGAAGTTATAAATTTATCAGAATAATATATTAAGTAGAGATATAATGAGTAATTAGCAAATTAACTATAATTTTAAAAAAGAAAGTGGACTATATTTTGAAATGGACGGAAAAGAAATCCCAAACTAAAAATTTGAGGCGGAGAAAGTAATTAAAAACATTGAAAAAACCATAAATGACATATATTATAAGACGAATAGAGTATTAAACTAAGGTACTCTCTCATTTTCACAATATTTATCGTTTTTATAACTATGCACAGATTAATAAAACAATTAATGAAAAATAATTTTCATTAATATAAACTAATATATCTCTAATTTGTCTTTAATTAAAACTTTATCACCAAGAGAAAGGAGAGAGAGAAGTGATGTGGGTAAGTTTAGAAAAAATTAATTAATATCGCTTTGGTATTATAGAATGACAGATATTTTGAAATAAAAACATTTCTTTAAAATGACATATATTGTGAAATAAAGAGAATATCTTTAATAAAATTTAAATAATTATTATTTTCACTTTAAAACAAATTCACTTTTCACAATACTAATATATGATTAATAACGATAGATAAATATGAATTATAATCTTATAAGTTAATATGTATTTTCAAAAAAGTTAATATGTAGTTAGATATATTATTTATCATTAATAATACTAATTAATTACATTCATACTTATCTATCAAATTTGATTTTTAATAATGTATCACGATCATCCAAATAATAAGTGTAATTAATTAATTTCATCTAATCTTTTCGTGAGCGGTTTTCCTGTGTGATAAAATCATTATCCACTTAGATATAAAGCATATAATTAGTGTCAATTTTACATTTATCTAATTATTTAAATCTTGAAATACAGAAAATATCTCTAGATGCCTTGACCAAAAAATTTATGGGTTATTACGTGTATAGCCACTAACATATTTTGTCACTTTTAAAACCTATACGTATAAACATACAGATGAAAAACATTCAAAATGTAGAGTTGAATAATTGGTTGCGGGGTCCACTTAAATATACACACCATATCATATGTTATCAAAACATATTTTCAATAAATTCATGTGAAACATTTTCTAAATAAAATAATGTCATATGAAAAGTTCTTTAATATATATATATATATATATATATATATATATATATATATATCACCCATGAGAGACTTTAATATGTCTATATTTTAAATTTGATTACAAATAATATCTACATTTATATATGTGTCTCTTAGCCTATCTCAAGAATTATTTGGTTTAGAATTGTTCATTTTTCAGGTTTAATTATTTGACTCATAAGAGATAAGAAACTCATAACTTAATTACTATACTAGATAAACTCATTGAAAAAAAATGTAAACAAAAAAATAACTATAAACAATAACTAGAAATATCAAAATAATAAAAATAGCATCTGGACTGCATTTATGATAAAAAAAAATTAAAAAGTCATATGATGATGATGCTACAAAATATTTTATAAAAATATAATTTTAAATAAAAGGAAATTATGTCACTGCTTCCGACTAATTGATGCTTATGGGAAATCTTTGATGTGTATATAGAACTGGGGAGAGAAAATGTTTGGAGAATTTTTGATAGGATGAGAATATATTTTCTTGTTTGAATCGTTATTTTATTAATTGAGAGTAATGTTTTCAGAATCAAATTACATCAATTGATTGGATTGATAATCTAAAATTAATCAGTAATTCAATTTAGTTATAGATTAAAAATTAATTCACTAAAAAATCGATCAAAATAGAAAATAAAATCTCAATCCAAAATAATTGTATTATATATTTTTACAAAAATTTAAATTTATAAAATTACTATATTTTATGAAATTTAAATTTTAAAATAGTTTTCATTCCTTTCTCATATTACACTAATATTTTATTTTTTAAAATTATTATATATTTTTTAAAATTTTAAAAAAGACTATATTAAATTATATTAATTAAATGAAAAATTGCCATTTATTTTATTTTTTCAATATTTAGATAATAAATACAACCTTAATCGTCTTTTTTAAAAAAATAATTTTTAGTCTTTTAAAGTTCTTACTAGTGTATTTTATTAACAACAAATCCATTTTTTTATTTTTATTTTCAATAGAATGGATTATTTTATAATGCTATATTTGTTTTGTTTTGCTTTTAAGAGTTTTGTTTTGGTATGTTATTTTATCTCTATTTGTGAGAGTTTCTATCTCCTTTTTTTATAAGTTTTGATGGTTTGAAATCAATTATGTAGTAGTATATTTGTATATCATGATATATTTGTAAGCAGTATCTCTCAAATCTACTATAGTATACTATATAAATTTAAATTCATATCATGATATAGCATCATATATGGTGCAATCTCATTAAAGAAGTTTTATCATAAAAATAAAACTATAATTTTGAAACTGAGTCAATGTGTTTTTATTAAAAATATTGAAATTTGATTTTATATTAATATTTTAAATTATAAAAATATTTTTATAAATATTGTACGAAAATATCTTTCATTATTTTTTTAAAAAATATATGATCAAGCAATCAAGCAAGTGGGGTCTTCTGTGTTTGGAATATGTTCATGATTCAAAAAATAAAAAACCTGAGCTAATAGGTTAGAGAAAGTGGCTAAAAATTAATGTTCTTGATGAAAATTTTACCAAAGACGCAAATCCAGTATATGAGTGGTTTTGATTTGGATGCTATGTTTCCCTTATGATTCTTGAACAAAGTTAAATATAGAACTAGGTTGCTCATTAATTCATTACTTATTGTAGGTGAAACTCATCCACACGTCAGTGCTAGGAGTGGTGGCTGATGGCGGTACCAATGGTGGTTGCGACTGTAGAGCAAGCATGAATATTGCTGTCTAAAACGCTAAATGAGTTGTGTTTTCATTTATAAGAATAATCCTCAAAATAAGAGAACAATGAAAATTTTGATGTACTAAATGATAAAATAAATGAAAAATATTATTCTGACCCTAACAAAAATTATTGCTCATTCAAGAGGTTTGAAATTTTTCTATCCTAAACCAAGATCCATTCACAACGGAAGCTTTCCTGACCTAGTCTTGTTTGGCGGCATGCGTAGAGTCGACCCCTTGCATATACTTGTTTATACTAAAATAATTGCAGCAAGCCATAAATGAAACTAAAACCGTTTAACACGGAGCCACATGGGATTGTTCTTGTCAATTACCTGCCTTCCAAGCTCAAACCAAAAAAAAGAATAAAAAAAGACCGAGAAATTTCTTTTTGCGTGTATAAATACAGACATTGCATGGTCGAGGGCAAGTAACTAGCAACAACAATAGCTTCCTTCACAGCCTCATACACAAATTGAAAGAGAGAAGAAAATGGAGTTTAGCGATCCTAATGCGCAAGCCTTGCTTGCTGGTTTGTTTCTTGTAGCTCTGGTTGTGGTGCTAAGACAGAGGAACGCATCCAAGAAACGACCACCAGGTCCTAGAGGTTGGCCCATCGTCGGAAACATTTTCGATCTTGGAAACCTTCCTCACCGCACTTTATACAACCTTCGGTTCAAGTATGGCCCTGTTCTTTGGTTGAGACTTGGGTACACTAATACCCTTGTCATTAACACAGCCAAGGCTGCTGAAGAATTCTACAAGCATCATGATGTTGCTTTCGCCGGTCGCAAACATACTGAATCCAGCACATGTCAAGAGTACAATGATGGAGCGCTTTCTCTATGCCCCTATAATGATTACTGGCGATTCATTCGCCGACTTATAACAGTGGAGATCATGACCACCAAGAAGGTCAATGACTCCGTTTTCATCCGCCAGAAGTGCATTGATAATATGATACGATTCATAAAGCAGGATTCTGAGGCCGCAATTGCACGAGGAGAATCAGGCGAAGTGACCATAACTCACTATACATTTGTTTTTGCATTCAATATGGTGGGAAACATCGTTTTCTCGAAAGATCTTCTCAATTCCACATCGAAATTGGGGATTGAGTTCAGGGATGCAATGGCCGAGGTCATGGATTGGGGTGTGAAGCCAAATATGGCCGACTTTTTCCCAATTTTGAAACGGTTTGACCCTCAAAGGATCAAGAAGAACATGAATCTAGCAATGGGACGAACTTTCAAAGTAGTTGAGACTTTTGTAAACGAGAGGTTAGAAGAGAGGAAATTAGCAGGCAAACATAGTGAGAACAAAGACTTCTTGGATATACTATTGGAGCATGAAGGTGATGGAAAAGATGGGACTGATAAGATCTCAAGTCACAACATATACATAATGATACTGGTAAATTATCTATTTTTTCTCTTTTTCAATTATTTCTCAAGTACAAATTGAAATATTGAATTTTTAGGTAGAGAGTATGTTATGTTAATAACAGTCAAAATCTTAGAGATTAAAATTATAGGTGAAACATATAAGACACTAAGTTATTTATCTTTGAGAGATGGCTTAAATTGTACTTTTTTTGTTTTCGAAATTTGGATGTCATACTGATTGTTAATGAATTGTGATGCTCTGTAGGAAATGTTTTTTGGTGGGACTGAAACTACAAGCGGCACGATTGAATGGGTCATGACAGAATTATTTCGAAATCCAGAATCAATGAGAAAAGTAAAAGAAGAATTGAATCAAGTTGTTGGACCAAACAATAACGTTGAGGAGCATCACCTAAATCAATTGCCATATTTATCAGCAGTAATCAAAGAAGCAATGAGATTACATCCCGTAATCCCATTGTTAGTGCCAAGAATTGCATTGCAAGACACAGAGTTTATGGGATATTCAATCCCTAAAGATACACAAGTGTTTGTAAATGCATGGGGTATTGGAAGAGACCCCGATGCCTGGGAGGAACCCAACACTTTCAAGCCTGAAAGATTTTTGAACTCCAACATTGACTACAAAGGTCAAAATTTTGAATTGCTGCCGTTTGGATCTGGAAGAAGAATGTGTGTAGGCCTTCCAATGGCTCATCGGGTGCTTCATCAAGCTCTGAGCACTTTGATCCACACTTTTGATTGGGAGCTCGCCAATAACGCTGGTCCAGAAACTATAGACACGGATAATGAAAAAATGGGATTTTCAGTGAAAAAGTTTCCACCATTGAAGGCGATTCCGAAGAAGAAGAAGACTTCGGCAAACTGATGACCGTTGTTGTTGTTATCGCGCAAAGCTTTTTCTTTTTTTGTTTCTGAACTTCTGTTGGGTTGTTGCATGAATAATAATATAGGTAGATTGAGTTGCTGCCGTTAGCGAACCCTGGCGACTCAAATTATCTCCATAAGGCCGTGTTTCGGCACTATTGTATAATTATTACAAATTTTAATAAAGTTCCATATTTTATTTATTTACATTATGTACATATTTATTTGCTTCTAGCCGTAACATTAATTACAAGAGGTAATAAGTTGTAAGTAGAAATATTTATCCAATTCTAGTGGGAGTTGCCGCTATCTGGAATTTTTTTCTAAGAACTTATGTTTTTGTAAAGCAGCAAGTTAAACTGCCAAATTTTTTATTACCGGTTAATTTTACGGTGACTTATTTAATAATATCATTAAATAATATGATTTAATTTAATAATAAATAATATATTTTATCTAATCTAATAATATCAAATCTTATATAATTTAAAGGTGAATAATAATTTTTATTTAATCTAACAGTAAATTATTAATTACTTCATTATAATGTAATAACGTAAACAGTACCATAATCTTCACTTTTATTACCTTTCCTACCTGATTAATTGATATGAACCGTTTTGCTACTTAAATAACCGAAACCAGTCATTAGATTTTTAGTGTTATCCATTTCTTCAAATATGAGTCAATTATTTTTGCTACACTGTATTATGAAATTGAATTTGGTTCATTGTATTATGAAATTGAACATAGAGCTCAAGATTTGGTAGAAATTAGGTCAATGGACTTAATACCTCAGTTCAAACATAGCAAAAATTTTAGAATTAATCATTTAAGAAGAATTTTATAGTGATATTTACATAAAATTTTATCAAAAAAAAATTATGTAATCTTTACATATAATATTATTGCATAAAATTTTAAGTATGTGTGTAGATTATTAAGTAGTTTTTTTTTTTTTGAAAGGACTTCAATTATGTAGTTCAGCCTTTAATATTCATAACCCTCAATATTTGTTATTTTTTTTCCTCATTATTTGTTTTTATTATTTCAATGTGAAATTGATATAATACGTTGATTTTATAGTAGCCACACCAGAATCTATTACCAGTTTACCCATTTTAAAATCTGTGAACCGATTAATTATTTTAGTTATCACTCTTCGAGTTCGAAGGATTATTGTTATAGAGTTTTTTAATAGCACCTAATAACACTTTAAAAATTATGTATTACAAAATTTAAATAACTTATTGACTTTCTATATCTGTTTTATTTGAGTCAGGTCTTTCTACACTTTTTTACCAAATCAGTACTTTGAAATTCAACTAATTTAACCATTCAATCAACAACATATTAAACTTTCGGTATTTTTCTTTTCTGTTTAACTTTACTTCACCATTTTGCGCTACCCAAAAATAACATGGACAAATAAGAGCCAAATTTCTGTCACATTCCGGGTTATATCCATTCAAGCTTTCTAACCTTTGACTATGATGCAGGTTAAATTAAAGATAGGTCCTGTGTGGACTTTAATGTCGTCTACTACTCCTATTTTCGATAACTTAAAATAGAAAAAGCAATTTTTTTTCCTTTTTTTAAATTTTTTTTTTTTTTTTTTTTTTTGGTAAAGTCTATTCCCTCTTAAAGCAATTTTATAAGTGCGCTTTCCACATTATCCTGCCGAAGCCGTATATGATAAACAAGTTTGAACCTTAGCTAAAAATGGTTATGCGATTAGAGGCTACTGTAGATTCTGAAAATATCGAATAAGACTGATTAATTGTATTAAAATATATTTAAAATTAAAAAATTAAAAATATTTAAAAAATAATTGAATCGATTTAAATCAAACTGTACAAATCCAAATCACTATTCATAATATATATATATATATATAAACTTTATTTTTTTATTAATTTAATTTTTAAAAAAGAGGATTTGAAATATCCAAATACCTAAATTAGACCCAAACAATCTATTAATCTCAAATATTCAAAACAGATCAATCCTAAAATCGACTCAATTCGAAAAAGATATTTCCTTATTTCAATCTGTGATTGATTCCTTCATTTTAAAATATTTGATTTTTGATCCAACTCCAAATAATTCCGACTAATCAGTTCAAAACCCAATCACCCCTAAATGCAATTTCACTTTATTTTGCTTGTTTTCATGATATGGGAATTTTCGCTATGTAAAATGGCATTATTTCCATTTTGCTGATTTTCGCTATGTAAAATCGCCTCAAATATTTTTCCCCCGTTGAGGTATTCACGATGTAGGACACTTTAGTTGTCCGTTTAACATTCTGCCTTACCACATTATAAAGAGTGTATACACACACACACACACACTTTACAATATGTTAAGGCTCTAATACCAAACTAATCTGCAAATAAATACAGGCATTTGCAAGATCAAAAACAGCAATTCTATCAACTATAAGTTGATCATAATGGGTACTTTAGCAATCACATGCTTGATTGAATTGCTTAGGAGCACAACCCACCTGCTTTAGAGAACATGTTATGAGACTGATCACCTTCCTGTTATGAGGTCACTCGCCTGAGTATTGAGTAAATGCTCCATCATATACCCTATTGAAAATATTGTCATGCTACTGCACATAATTGTATTTATCTCTGTAGCACAGACTCTGGCTGACCTTTGTCATTAGGGTGTCCATTAATCCTGCAGATGCAGTTGAGACCTACAAGAAGCTCTGTGATTGCAGCCTCAGTTTTTCCATGATTTGCATAATGGAGTGTTTGCACTAAAAGCACATTTGTCCTCGAAACTTCTCGCTCCTCAAAGTTTCGCTCAGAATGCCATCTTATCATGTTATGAGCCAGTGGAGACAACCATTCC